>JAFMPE010069645.1:900-15040 GCA_024759925.1 Ficus religiosa
TTAGTTTATGCATCTCTCTCTCTTCTTCTTTTACGTTTGGGTTGATTATCTCCGACAAACAAAAGGTTCTCCGGATCTAGCGGAGCTTAATTTGGTGGGGCCCAGGGATTGGGATTGGTTTGATCCTGGACGTTGATTCGAAGTTCGTGGGGTCCCACTAATTTGCTTGTACGTCACCAACGGACAGGAGGTTGTTCTCCATTTCAGTTGGAATCAATTGGACTTGGATTTTCTTTCCGATATCACCCTCAAGACTGTACGAGAATAACGATTTTGCCATCACTCGGCAATAGCTGTTTCCTAGAGGTTCGCGGTCCGTGTTTTTCTTTTCATTTTTCTAAATTGATATATATATTTGATTTTCACCCAAAAAAAAAAAAAAAAATCCTCTCTCTCTCTCTCTCTCTCTATATCTCTCTTCTTCCCGTTTTTTCTTCCCGGCCGCACTTTCTCTCTCAGACGCCGGTGCCGCCACCGCTTTAGTCTCTCGCCACTGCTGACGCCGATCTAACTCGCATTGCATAAACCGTCCTCGTCGGACCTCCGACGAAGCTGTGGAATCGGGACCGGCATTGCCCCAAATCTCTCCGCCGCCATCTTCGCCGCCTGGCACAGCTGGCTGGGCTAATACCAGCCCAAACTGCTGCAACAATCCGGAGAGTAAGCCTTCTCCGCCTCCTGCGGCGGAGCCAGAAGCCGACGCCTCGTTCTAGCCACCAGAGCGTAAGCTCGGGGCCAATACGCCCCAGTGCGTACGCCCTGGGCGCTTTTTGCAAATACAATGGTAACAACCTGACGTGTTTGTTTGGCTGCATTGTTGAATGCTGTTTAGATGTGATTATATAGTTAATATATTTGTACGGTGTTTACATGGAGTTTCATGGCCATTATTTCATTTTTTTTTGGTTCTCGATTTTGCTATTTTTTTTATACGACAATTATATGTTGGATGTGTTGAAGATGTTCTCGGTGCTACAGGCCGCTCAAGTTAATTTTGTGGTTGGATCTCATGTCTGGATTGAGGATCCCGAGCTAGCATGGATTGATGGAGAAATTCTTGAAGTTAATGGTGAAGAGATTAAAGTAGATTGCACCTCGGGGAAAACAGTGAGTGTTTGTTTCGATCGTATTAGGTTATCGTCTTGCATACGTGACCGTTTATGGTTAACAGGCATCTGTTTCTATAAACTTGGTAGTTTTTATGTTCCTTAGTTTTACTTATAACAATTAATGTGCACGAGAAACAGTTGAATTTGGTTTCGATCGTGTTAGGTTATCGTCTTGTGTACGTGACTGGTTATGGTTAAGAGGCATCTGTTTCTATAAAGTTGGTAGTTTTTATATTCCTTAGTTTTACTTGTCACAATAAATATGCACAAGAAACAGTTGAATTTAGTTTGGAATACGCTATGATCTGCGTTTTTGTAGAAGAAGTCAAAAATGTTTGAATGAGCATCGTGGAGATTTTCTTTCTGTTTTCGGTTTTAACTCCAAAATGAAACCTCTTTACATGAGTTGATTACACTGGGAACTTTCTGACGCAAGTTTATTGCTACTAAAGAAAGAAGAGTTGGCTTGTTTGTGGTGACTTGTTTCACTTTGGCTACTACGTGGTAGAGAAAGTTTGATACTTTGCTTTGCATTCGGATATCATTTCTTGTTTTTCTTAATTAAAAAAATATTTCAATAGGGGTTGATAGAATACTCGAATATTGTGTTATTCATATCATCCTTCCTCATTTACCGTGATCATGTATTTTACTTTCGAAAAATTAATGGGATAAAAATCATGATGTTGAATTGTTACTATCAAAGTAATGTACGGAAAAGATAGGGTGACCCCTCCGCCAAAAAAAAAAAAAAAAAAAAAATGTAATTGTATTTTTTGTTGTAGGTTGTTGCCAAAGCATCTAATGCCTATCCAAAGGATCCAGAATTTCCTCCGTGTGGTGTGGATGATATGACGAGACTGGCTTATTTACACGAACCAGGGGTTCTGCATAATTTAAAATGTCGATATGACATAAATGAAATATATGTAAGTACTACGATTCTGGTCCTCCCACTTCCCTTTGTTGATTGTTTGTGGATTCATTTAGAACTGGACAGTTCTTTTATAATGGCAACAAGACACGTTCTTTTGTAATAAACTTCATTTCTTTATTTGCCTCAATTTGGCGGATGTGAGGCACGGACAATTGCATTTATTTGTTGCAAGTACTGAATTTCATAGCTGCTCGTTTTAGGTGTATTAATATTTTGCCATATGAAGCTAAACTCCCTAATCGTGTTTCCAGACTTACACAGGGAATATACTAATAGCTGTAAATCCTTTTCGAAGATTACCTCATTTGTATGATAATCACATGATGGAACAATATAAAAGGGCTGCTTTTGGTGAGCTAAGCCCACATCCTTTTGCTATCGCTGATTATGCATATAGGTAATCTCTTCAATTTTTGTTGTCAGTTTTGTGCTGAGGGATATAATACTTTCATTGCCTCTGACAAATGGAACAAAATGCAGACTGATGGTTAATGAGGGAATTAGCCAGTCAATTTTAGTTAGTGGAGAAAGCGGAGCTGGTAAAACGGAGAGTACAAAGATGCTTATGCGTTATCTTGCTTATATGGGCGGAAGAGCGGCCGCTGATGGGCGTTCAGTGGAGCAGCAAGTCCTCGAGGTAACAAATTTCACAGTAACATGGCCAAATGTGTGATTACAGTTTGTCCTTCCAATATTATTGAGTGTCTCTCCATTGCTTCCATTTGGCAGCTGATGTTGCACTTGCAATATAATTTGATTTACTTGCTTCTTTTTCTTGGTGGCAGTCTAATCCTGTTCTTGAAGCATTTGGTAATGCAAAAACTGTCAGGAACAATAATTCCAGGTGGGAAACTAATATTTTAAATTTGGCTTATACCTACTTTCCAACTGTGTTAATTTCTATCCTGAATTTACTGTTATACAATTGCAGTCGATTTGGTAAGTTTGTGGAGCTTCAGTTTGACGGTAGGGGGAGAATCTCAGGAGCTGCAATTAGAACTTATTTATTGGAACGATCTCGTGTTTGTCAAGTATCTGATCCTGAAAGAAATTACCATTGCTTTTACATGCTTTGTGCTGCACCACCAGAGGTAAGTTAGTCTCTATTTTGCATGCAAAATGTTATTTCTAAAGTAATTCAGATGTCCTCTTATGTCTCTACAATTAATGTTTAGTCGTTGTTTCTTCTTTGGTCTAAAAAATTTTGATTTTCGAGATAATCAGTTGATTTCTAGCCTATATTTTGCCAATATTTCATAAATGTATTTCTTATGTTGCCATATCCTAAATTTGGTAATTAGCTTCTTACAGAGTGCAAAATCTTTGAAGGACGAAAATGTGATGAGAGAAAATAGCAAATACAGCTTATTTAATGCTAGTTGTGTAATGGTCAAATAAATGCTCTCTTTCATTTGGTGATTAATACTATTATTGCAACTATAGTGTTCTTTTTTCTTTTCTTCTAGCTAAATTGATTTCTTAAGTGATTTCAGAACATCACATGTATTCTTAGGATGAATTTCTAACATCCATATTATTCTCTTTCTCAATATTAGGATGTCGAGCAATACAAATTGGGAAACGTGAGAACATTTCATTATCTAAATCAGTCAAATTGCTATGAATTGGATGGAGTTGATGATTCCAAGGAGTACCTTGCAACTAGGAAAGCTATGGACATTGTTGGGATTGGCTCTAACGAGCAGGTTGTGTTTTTGGATAAATAATAAGTATGAAATATTGTTGCTAAACCTATCCAAAAAGAAAGAAAGAAAGAAAGAAAGAAAGAAAGAAAATATTGTTGCTAAAGGTCTCTAAAATTGGTTCTTTTTCCAGGAGGCAATATTTCGAGTTGTGGCTGCAATACTCCACTTAGGGAACATTGAATTCACTAAGGGGACTGAAACAGATTCATCTGAACCTAAGGATGAGAAATCTCGTTTCCATCTTAAAACAGCGGCTGAACTTTTCATGTATGATAAAATTATATACTACTTTTAAGAAGGTGCATAGAGAGTGATTTTAGAGTAATGAAAGGCTAACCCTTTATTTTGCAACTTTTGTTAGGTGTGACGAAAAGTCTCTTGAAGACTCTTTGTGTAAACGTGTGATTGTGACCCGTGATGAGACCATAACAAAATGTCTGGATCCTGACTCAGCCACTGTCAGTAGAGATGCTTTAGCCAAAATTGTTTATTCAAGATTGTTTGACTGGTAAGACAGTACATTAAATAAGTTTCAATTGTGTAATAGAGTATAACTTAGAAGAGACATTTATCATTATTTCTTAGTTAATGCTGTGAATTCCTACTGCCACAGGATTGTGAACAAGATCAATAACTCTATCGGTCAAGATCCTGATTCAAAGCACTTGATTGGGGTTCTAGATATTTATGGATTCGAGAGTTTCAAGACAAACAGGTGCTTAACCGGTATGCCTTTTGTTTTCATTAGTTAGAGAGGTTCAACTATTTAAAGGGACTGCATAAATCACTTTATTTCATGAGGTACTTGGAGGAATTTTTTTTTTTTTTTTGGTGTTATAATGCCAATGATTCCTCATATTTGGCTTATTATGCCTATACTAATCTGTTATGGAAGACAATTGGAATAAGATTTAGGAGTAATTGGGAAACGAAAAGAATTAAAATTTAAGGGTTTTGATGTTGTGTTTACCAAAATTGTTAGGAATCCGAACGAGACAGAATTAATTCCGTTCCAATGTTGACAAGTTAAGGAATAGGAAGCAAAACGAAGCCGATTACCAAAATACCCTGTTGCATATTATATTTTAACTATTTGTAAAGGGTATGATGGTAATTGAAAGTCGACGTTACAAAATGGAAACAAATTTTAGACACATTCCTCAGTCAGTACTCCTGATTTTATACCTCCAAAGGAATTAATTTTCTGATGTGTAATTTAATACACGAATTTGGAGTCATCCCATTCAATCCCTTTACTGATTGGTAAATACACCATTGCTGTCAACGTTTTTGTCTTTCCAATGCTTTGTGAAGTGGTTTCACTTGGTGCAGATAAGCCACTATTGAGAGAATGTTATTGTGAGAGCTCTTTATTACTTGTTGTTTGGTTTGCTCATGAAACCCGAGTCTTTTAATGGAGGATCTCTCGTTTCGAGAAATAAAAATAAGAGGATCAAACCATTTCTTCTGACATATCTTTTGTTGACTCTGTGTCTTTTTCCTTTGAACGCTTTGCTCATGAAAGAATAATCCTTTTTTGTTTTAGGAATTCCTTAATAATAACCCAGTTTTCATTTCTTAGGATTTATATGACAAAGTCTTCTAATTGTATTTTTATAGTCTTGGGTTTTACTTTGCTGATTTGCTTAACATTTGTGGGCTGTTAACTTGCTCTGCAGCTTTGAACAATTCTGCATCAATTTGACAAATGAAAAACTACAGCAACATTTCAATCAGGTTTGAGAAGATCCGTTTTATTTGTTTGTCTTTCAAGATCTTCCTCTCCTTTTTTTTTTTTTCCGACTAACCTAGATTACTGTTTGACAGCATGTTTTCAAGATGGAGCAAGAAGAATATACAAAGGAAGAGATTGACTGGAGTTATATAGAGTTTATAGATAATCAGGACGTACTTGATCTTATTGAAAAGGTAGGTTGTTCTTTTCAATTTATTTTGTTTACATGGAAATTTCCTTGATTTTATGCCCATATCCTTTTTGTCTATTAATATTTTTGAATGTCAATGTTCACTTATTACTGCAACAGAAATTAAACTGGCGAAATTTTTCTTCGAAATTGTTGTTTATGTGCGTGCCTATATGTCTTTATGCTCACTAAATTGTTACAAAATTTCATCTTTTAATAAGTATTCATCGACTTTTCCTCCCCATTATTGTGATTTCATTTTCTTTCTTTCTATAAGAATATAGTTGCACGTTCATTAGTGATATTGGGGGTTGTATCTTCACTAATTTGCTTCCCTTCTTCCATGAGTGAGATATGTTTGACGGATGAGAGGGAAAGAGAAATTTATTATTGTATCGCTGTTCTAATTTTTTACATGTCTGAAAATGCAGAAGCCTGGAGGGATCTTTGCTCTACTGGATGAGGCATGGTATGTCCTGCAATATAAAACATTAATGCAATAATATGCCGTTTCTTTAAGATGCAATGCAGCTAGCTTAATATTTGAAATGAGATGATGACACAGCCCTTGATTATTTTTTGTAGCATGTTTCCAAGGTCGACACATGAGACTTTCGCACAGAAGCTTTATCAAACTTTTAAGGACCATAAACGATTTAGCAAGCCAAAGTTGTCACGCAGTGACTTCACAATTAGTCATTATGCTGGAGAAGTAAGTTCGAAGTTCATGTGTCCCATATGAATTATAAAACCCTTGAAGATCTTTGAATCTAATTTGGTAGGGAAGCAACCAAACAATTGCAAGGTATTTATTTTAATGGAACGTTTTTACTTTCAGGTTACTTATCAAACAGAACACTTCCTGGATAAGAACAAGGATTATGTTGTTGCTGAGCATCAGGATCTGTTGAGTGCGTCCAAGTGTTCTTTCGTTTCAGGCTTGTTCCCTCCTTTACCCGAAGAATCTTCCAAATCATCAAAGTTCTCTTCAATAGGCTCTAGATTCAAGGTCCGGTTTTTCTTCTAAGTTATGTATATGCTAAGGCTAAATTGTTCATTTCCTTTATGGTCAATTTCATTTTCTGATATGCTTTGTACAGCAACAATTGCAAGCTTTGCTTGAAACGCTGAGTGTCACTGAGCCACACTACATACGATGCGTGAAGCCAAACAATCTTCTAAAGCCTGCTATATTTGAGAATAATAACATTTTGCAGCAGCTTCGCTGCGGGGTAAGTTTTATCAGTTTGGTCTTCCATATGTGATGGCTGTGCCATCTATGTATGAGTCTAGCACTTACGATCATAATGTGTTGGAAAATAACTAATTTCAGGGAGTCATGGAGGCAATTAGGATCAGTTGCGCCGGATATCCCACAAGAAAGCCATTCAATGAATTTGTCAGTCGTTTTGGTATCTTGGCACCAGATGTCTTATTTGGGAGGTTGGTTCAACAAAATTCAGAAGAATAAAGAAGCTTCGTGTGTGTGTGTGTGTGTGTTGAAGCAAATTTTTTCTAATAACATACGTTAACATATGTTAGTTGTTCGATTGTAGCTGTGATGAGATCACTGCTTGTAATCAGCTTCTGGAGAAGGTGAACCTCAAGGGTTATCAGGTACACCGATTATTGCTTTTAATTTTAGAAATTGACCTGATTCTGTTCTCTATGATAGGATTTTAAGAAAAAATCTTTCCACCTGTTTTCATGGCAGATTGGCAAAACCAAAGTGTTTCTCAGAGCAGGTCAGATGGCAGAATTAGATGCTTGTCGAAGTGAAGTCTTAGGAAGATCTGCAAGCATCATCCAAAGAAAAGTTCGATCATATCTTGCTCGCAAAAACTTTGTCATGTTACGGGTGTCTGCGATTCAAATTCAAGCCTTATGTAGAGGTATCAAATTGTTTGTACTTGGTTTTCTTAGTAAAAGCCGTTTTTGTAGTTCATGAAATTATGGCTATTGTTTGAGTATCATGCAAATGTTTTCGTGATCCTAATTGCAGGACAAGTTGCACGCTATCAGTATGAATGCATGAGAAGAGAGGCTGCTTCTGTCAAAATCCAGAAACATTATCGTATGTGTCTTGCTAGGAATGCCTACCAAAAGTTGTATTCTTCAGCTGTTCTTATTCAGGCATGTATGCGTGGGATGGATACTCGTAATGAGCTTAAATTCAGGAAGCAGACAAGAGCTGCTATTATTATCCAGGTAAAAGATAGCATGACCAAAGAGAAAGTGGTGGTTGCATTGTGAAGCTTTGGAAGTTCTTAATTCATAGCTGAGTATCATAAAAGTTCATAGACATTCAAAGATGAATTTGCTGAAATACTTTTCTTTTCATCTAAGGAGTATAGTGCTCTTTCAAGGGAGTATGCCATGTGAGATGATGCAATTATTAGCTTTAAGGCTCAAATAAATAAACAATGAATTTAAATTGGTTTTGGTACAAGGATATTCATTAATTGTAACGTTTTACATTGACTAATTTTTATCATCAACTATTTCAGAGTCAATGTCGGAAATACTTGGCGTGCCATAGTTATTTGCGGGTAAAGAAAGCAGCGGTGACCACACAATGTGCTTGGAGAGGAAAGGTTGCACGTAGAGAATTAAGAAAGCTCAAAATGGTAATGCCTAAGTCTTTTCATTCTTGTGCTCCTTGGTTTCTGCCCCACGTGGGTATTGATAATTCATTTCATATTTTTTTGATTTTATGGCAACGTTGTCCCTGTATTTTTTAGGCTGCTAAGGAAACTGGTGCTCTTCAAGCTGCCAAAAACAAGCTGGAAAAGCAAGTTGAAGAACTGACCTGGCGTCTGCAGCTGGAGAAACGGATGAGGGTAAGGTTTCTTTGTTCTTCTTATTATCAATTATGTAATTTCTATCCTGTTTGTATTTTCCCAGTTATTACATAGGGACAATGAGTTCTATGTAATGGTACTTAGAGAATGCTTTGTGCTATCCATTTTTAGGTGTGGCTGGATTTCTTACTGATTTAGGCTCTTTCTTGTAAAAATATTGATGGTTGTTATTATTATTATTATTATTTTTTGGTTTTTGGGGGTGGGGGTGTAAAAACAATGTTTTAGGAATGCCATAAAGCTTTAGTATGTATTTCTTATTCACCATTTTTGCTAACGATCTCAGCCTCTACTATAAGCCCTTAAATTGGTAAAGAACTATAAAATGTGTGTTGATTCTGGCAAGGAAATATCTGCACACTATTTTGATTTGGTTATGTGAAAATGTTGAAATCTGCATACCTCTGTTCCTTTCCCGCTTGTCAACATTGTAGATTAATCAAGTTAACATTGATGCAGGCCGACCTCGAGGAAACCAAAACACAGGAAAATGCAAAACTACAGTCTGCTTTGCAAGAGATGCAACTTCAGTTTAAAGAAACTAAAGAACTGCTTGTCAAGGAACGTGAGGCTGCGAAGCAAGCAGCTGAACAGGCTCCAATTATACAGGAGGTTCCAGTTATCGATCATGAAATGATTAATAAACTTACTACTGAAAATGAGCAGCTTAAGGTGAGTTACCAAAGTCTCTTTTAGTCATCCGTGTCTCTAAATAAGACCTTAGGTTCTTGATAAAATGGCTTTCAAATGATACTGTATGTGTGGATTTTAGTTTTTTAGTATATAGTTTGTGATATTAAGCTGGCTGTTACACTTGGCAGGCTTTGGTAAATTCACTGGAAAAGAAAATTGATGAAACTGAGAAAAAGTTTGAAGAAACTAGTAGGCTTAGTGAAGAGCGGTTAAAGCAGTCTTTAGAAGCAGAGACGAAGATAATTGAACTAAAGACTGCCATGCAAAGGTTCATCTACATCTATCAATTGTGCTTAGTTACATGACACAATCTTACCGTTTGAATTGATTCTGAATTGGAGAAATTTTCCTGTTTTGTTAGGTTTGTTTATTTAATCTAAATCTAAGTAATTGCTGATTTCTTTCCCAGGCTAGAAGAAAAACTTTCTGACATGGAAACTGAGGACCAAATTTTGCGTCAGCAGACATTGCTTACATCGGCTTCCAGGAGAATGTCCGAACATTTAGGAATTTCAGTTGCTGAGGTATCCATTCTGTGTTTTGTTTGTTCATCTTTTTCTTTTTCTTTTTTCTTTTCGTTTTTTCCATAGTGATCTTGCTGAAAATGTTTTATTGATTCTATTCCTCCCTCATTTTTGCAGCCCAAAGAAAATGGTCACCATGTAAGTGTTTATAAAGAAGCTAATATGGTTCACCATTTACTGTTTGTCTCTTATCTATCTAGACCTGTATATGTTCTGAGAGAGTCTACTTTCTTCAGGAACTGCCAAGTGCTATGCCATCGAAAAAGTTTGGTGTCTCTGACAGTAAACTGAGGAGATCTCAAATTGAGAGGCAGCATGTAAGTGCTTGGAGGGAGAATAACAAGCTTCCTAGTTTATTTATCTTTTCTTTCTTCACTTTTCAGGTGTAATTCAAGTAGGTTATGTGTCTAATTTCATTCACCGTGTTGCAGGAGAACGTAGATTCTCTTATCAAATGTGTGTCACAAGATCTTGGCTTCAGCAATGGAAAGCCAGTTGCAGCATTTACCATATACAAATGTCTTCTCCACTGGAAATCGTTTGAAGCAGAAAGAACGAGTGTATTTGATCGCCTCATACAGATGATTGGTTCTGCAATAGAGGTAATTTTATATTCATCACAAAGTCATTCCCATTGTTAGTTAGGTTTGTGTTATTTGATTCTAATACTCCCTACTGTGAAATTCACTGACATATAAGAAATTTTCTGTCCCCTTTTTTTTTTTTTTTTCATGGAAAGGCTTAATAAAGAGTGAATCTTCTAGTAACTTGAATGTGTTAGGCCAGCACAAAATTGGTGCTAAGTTCCCCCAAACCATGCTATTCTGTTCTGGGATAAGATTAAGTTAGATGCTTTTGAGATGGGAATTGGTCGTTACATTTCTATTTCTCCTTTTGGATTTAAGACGTGGTTTGGCTAAATTCTGTTGTCCACTTTTCCATTGGGGCATTCCCCTCACCAAAAAGGAGAAACAACCATGAACTGAACTCTAACAGGGTAAAGTCTTTGGACTCAATCCTTTTGCAGGACCAAGATAACAGTGATCATATGTCTTACTGGCTATCAAACACATCTACATTGCTTTTCATGCTCCAACGAAGTTTAAAAGCTACCGGTACTGCACCACGGAAGCCTCCAACCCCAACAACTTTGTTTGGGAGAATGACCCAAGTAATTTTACACTTATTTCATATGGAAGTTATATATTTTATTGACCTGTATTTTCTGGCAATTAAGTGAAGTTTATGGCTCGTTCATTGGAATACTTAAAAGGACTCCTTTACTTCTCAGGGCTTCCGCTCATCTTCAGCCAACCTTTCAGTTGGTCCAATTGACGTAGTGCGACAAGTTGACGCAAAATATCCAGCTTTGCTCTTTAAGCAGCAACTTACAGCATATGTGGAGAAGATATATGGAATCATTCGAGACAATTTAAAGAAGGACCTATCTCCACTGCTTGCTTCTTGTATCCAGGTATAATTGAACAAAAAAAAAAGGGTCTATTCTACAAGGGTTGTGTTAATAATTCATGTAAAAGAAAATGTATTATCTTTTCTGTGCTAACTAGCTTATAGGAGTTACTTGAGCGATACCTTAGTTATATTCCGGAGTAGAAAGTTGCTGACCCACAGCTACATGTTTTCTCGACAATTCAGGCACCTAGAACATCAAGAGGAAATATCTTAAAATCATCTGGAGGGTCAAATGGCAATAGTCCTCCGGCTAATCCATGGAGCAGCATCATCAATAATCTCAATGGACTTCTCTGTACATTGAGAGAGAATTTTGTATGTGATTCACTATAACCATTTTAAAGCAAGTTATCACTTCTTTTTTATAAAATGTGAACTCATTATTAGGGGCTTTGTTTCAGGTTCCTCCAGTTCTTGTTCAGAAGATATATACCCAAACTTTCTCCTACATTAACGTACAACTCTTTAATAGGTAATTTTCTGTTTCTATATTTTTTCTAAGTACTGTTTAGACTAAAAGTAACCATAGTAAATTATTAATGTGCTGTTCCGTGATGCTGTGGCAGCCTTCTTCTGCGTCGAGAGTGTTGCACATTCAGTAATGGGGAATATGTGAAATCTGGGTTAGCTGAATTAGAGCTGTGGTGTGGCCAAGCAAAAGAAGAGGTACTTTTTTATTTTCATCAGGCGCATTCAATGGATAACTTCTTTTCCTCTTTTTAAACCACTTGGCTACTTTCTATAGTCCATCTTGGACAGCAGTCGCATGTTATTTCACGAAATATTCCTAGTATTCTTGGGTTGATGATTCCTCTTTCTTTCAGTATGCTGGCTCCTCATGGGATGAACTCAAACACGTGAGGCAGGCCGTTGGGTTCTTGGTATGTTTCTTCAACTACGTTAAGGGAAAAAAAAAAAAAAAAAAGTCTATTTGCTTTAGATCACGTTGCTATAGTCTATAATTACCAAAGGATGCTAATGTCTTTAGTACAGTGGATGGGATTACCAAACTCATAAACAAAAAATAAAAATAAAATTAGGAGCTCATTATAAAGTTCGTAAAAAATACTTGCTTCATTGTCATCGAGTTTAGTAAGACAAAGGAATTATCTGATTTTGTGGTGACTCATTCTGGAAATTTTGCTTCTATTAAATTATATTTTCGGAATTACACTAACAAAGATATATAGTGTATTTTCACGTGGTTTCTGAGCGAGTTCTTCAGCGGCGTCTAATTTGGGAAAACAATTTTCTTGCAGGTTATACACCAAAAATCTAGAATATCATATGATGAAATTACAAATGATCTATGCCCAGTAAGTTTCTTCACTCCCTCTCTGCGGTGCATAAGTAGCAAAACAAAATTTGTGTGTGAAACCAAGCATGAGCTTTAAGATTAAAGTTTACGGATAAAAAGGTACAACAATAACTTCCAATTTTCACACCAATTACTTGTTCAGGTCTTGAGTGTCCAGCAGCTTCATAGAATATGCACACTTTACTGGGATGACAATTACAACACCCGAAGTGTATCTCTCGATGTAAGTCGAGAAAAATTGTTTTGAAATTGCCATCCAATAATGCATCTGGTAGTTATTAATAGCGTTACCACGAACCCTTTTTTCCTATAGGTGATTTCTAGCATGAAGATTCTCATGACCGATGATTCCAATGATGATGAGAACAGCTCCTTTTTGTTGGATGATAATTCCAGGTAAAACCGAGCTCTTTTTTCCCGGTAATCATAAATTACTGTTATCCTCGGCCAGACCTACTAACCATGCTTGGCTTTATGTATTGCAGTATTCCTTTCTCAGTCGATGACATTTCTTGTTCCTTACAAGACAAGAAATATTCGGACGTAAAGCCTCCAGAAGAACTCATCGAGAATCCAGCCTTCCAATTTTTACAGGATTAAGGCGGGTGATTCTTCAAGAATTCTCTTTTGTTGGTGGCTCCAAATTCTTGATCGAAGATTCAACAGAACTTTTAAGCTCTTTCATCAAAACCCGATCAACGAATGCCCCGGACTGTAAATCCACCTGCCTGATTTTTTTTTCCTTTTCCTATATTCCTTCGATTCATTGTATCTCCTATGCGCTGGATGTAACATTATTCTTTTCAAATTAGAACCGTAAAGTTTCTTAGGCTGGTTTTTTTTTTTTTTTTTTTTTTTTTTTTTTTTTTTTAAAGGCTGGTTTAGGTTTAGCTTATTTGGGGCAAAGAATAGGTTTTGGTTTTTATTAATTTTATTTTTAGTTTCCTTGGGTCCAGCATTCTTTGTAGGATATATATGGTAGGAGGGAAAAGAAAAAAAAAAAAAAAAAAAAAAAAAGAAAAGAAAAAAAAAAGAATCAAAATGTGATGTGGGTGGGACAAGCTGATCTCAAAGACTACTGCTCTTCGTCCCCAGATTTCAAGTTGTACAAAGCAGTAGAATTCATTCAGCAAAAACCCATTCGTAGACATTTCTGTATGTAGGACTTGGGTTATACCTTAGTTTTAATATTTTATAAGATATATAACTTTAATTTCAAAATGTTGTTCCAAAAACACAGTTCTTGCATCTTCGTTGTGTTTTATGTGCATGTCAAGGTGATTGAAAAGAGTGCCCAGCTTGTTTAACACAACTATGAAAATTGCATCTTTTTTTCCAGCAAAAAAATGATCAAGATTGCATTTGCATTAAGAATCTAGTTTACTTTGTTTGTAGCTGAATGAAAATACAGTGGAAATTTATGTCATTTCGTTCATTAATGAGGAAAGGACGATAAAGTGTGAGCCATCGAAGAAAACGACATGTCGTTTAAATCTGTGATTGGAGAATCCGAATGTCCTTTGTAGCGTAAAAATATAAACAAACGTTTAGAAGACAGGACGTGGCATTGGCTGAAGGAGAGCAATTTATCCAG
>JAFMPE010069756.1:12615-26750 GCA_024759925.1 Ficus religiosa
AGCCATGTGGCTCCGGCAGCGGTGACGGGGCCGCCGGCACCGGCCGGCGGCAGCGGCGGGCCGCCGGCCCCGGCCGGGGGGGGGGGGGGGCGGCGGCGGCGGCGGCGACTGGGGATGACAGTGGAATTTTTTTTTTTTTCACTTACTCTATGATACTATGTGGTTGTACATACAATAACTCATATACATCCCTAATTTCTATAAGTCAGTCGATAAAATTTGAACGGTCTAAAAAGAAGATATACCTTAATGACTGGTAATAACTCTTAAATAATCTTTATCACAGCTTTGCCCATAATTTATATATATATATATATATTATATGTTTTGTTCAATCTTACAATTAATTAATTAGAAATATATGGTTATAATTGTACGAACAAAGTAAGACCATCATCATGATCAGTTTTGCACATGGAATTTTAAAAGTGCGTGTCAAA
Organism: Ficus religiosa; assembly: GCA_024759925.1. Lineage (NCBI taxonomy): Eukaryota > Viridiplantae > Streptophyta > Magnoliopsida > Rosales > Moraceae > Ficus > Ficus religiosa. Next base: position 13,056 of record JAFMPE010069756.1, read on the forward strand.
TAAAATACATATTCTGTAAAACAATATTTTTATAAAGGTATAGCAATTCTTTAGGGGGAAAAAAAGTTATAGCAATTACGGCATCTCATTTTAGAGTCACACTTTTCTTAATTATTTTTATGTAAAATACCATAAAAAAAATTTTTAGTTTAATTTTTAGATATTACACGTTGGTGTTTTTGAAGAACTGAAGACATCATGTATAATATTTATATTTATAAAAAAAATAGTATCGAGACACCAACTCTAATATCAAATTTTGAATACTAATGCACATGTATTATATTTTACAACTAGTATTTTCTTTAGCACATCTCTATTAGCTTAGACACCTAGCCAAGCAACCATCTCATGCAAAGTTTTCAACTCAATGCATTAATAAAGTTCCAGCATTAGAGACACATAAAACAACTTAGACTATTAGTACAGGGCGTGCTAGATGAGGCCAAGGGGCAACTGCCCCCTTGACCAATAGCTCATTATAGTTTTGTACCTATTACGAAATATTTTTTTAATTTTGTCCTTCATTTATGCTCTTGAATCTCAAATAAATTAAAATCAACTGTATATAGAACTATACAAATTCATAACTTTTTTACACTTTAAACTTTAAAAATTAAATTAAACTTTATTATGAGGTTAGTTTATTTAAGAAAAAAAATCCAAGATAAAAATAGATAAACATGTGTAAGAGATTTTTACATTATAGTTCTAATTTAAATTTTTTATTCATAAATTCACGCTCTCTTAAAAAAATTTGGCTTTGCGGCTATATTGGCTCGTACATTTGCTTAATATTATTGGCTGCTGTATATTAATATCCGTTATGGATAGAGTTTTTTTTTTTTTTTTTTTTCAAACTAAAAAATGGACAAATTTGAATTCTATGTCATTTGATGAAATCTGATTTATTAAAACTATAATTAAGCTATACCACAATCACACATTACGATCAGATTCTTCGATACGCTTGCTTAATTTATCATATTTTTCTCTTTAATTAAATTTCTAATCAAACATTAATGCTGCATGTTTACCTGTAATCTTAGTCAAAAGCGGAGAAAGGTAAGCAATGTATAGCTAGCATGCATATTAACGGTCAATATCGTATGAAGGTGATCATATATAGTAAGAGTGCATGTGTTGCGTGCTTGGCTTTCATGACCTTCTAAATTTACTCTTTCTAATTATTTATGAGTGTGTTTGGTTTTGGGGAGAGATAAAGTGAAAGCAATAATGGAAGAAGATATCCAATCCCATGTTTGGTTTGGCTTTTGAGTCCATATTTTCTATTACCTTCAACAATGAAAGGAGCTGTCAAATCCATCAAATATAAATTGTAAAAGACTACTTCACCTTTAAAAAAATATTAACAATTAATTATTTGGATGAACAGTATAGATAAATAATTATTATTTATCATTTTAGCTCTTTCTCCTCTTTATCTCACTCTCCAAAAAAAAAAAAGGGAAGACTTTCTCTCTCTTACCAAACAACTTGAAGAATTATTATAATTCTCAATGTTATTCGCATTTTGCATAATGATTTTAACGATCATTCCATGTAGTATGCAATTGAAAAAAAAAAAAACACACACACACACCCCTCATTTTGACTTAAAATAAAAAAAATTAAGAATTTTTAAAATTTGAATTTTTAACAAAGATTTAGAGATATAAATAGTAAAATTGATTTATTTTTTGAGGAAAAAAAATTTTTTTTTTCTAAAAAAGTTTGATTGGAATAGGTCAATCAAACATAGGCGACTACTTTTTAAAAAGTGCAATTTGTCTCTTAAATATTAATATGTGGATTTAGAACTTAACACATTAGCATAGTACAGTCTGTTTTTTAAAAATTAATTATAATTTTTAAAAATTAATTTATTCTTTCTAATTATTTATGAGTGTGTTTGGTTGAGAGGAGAGGTAAAGTGAAAGCAATGGAAGAAGATATCCAATCCCATGTTTGGTTTGGCTTTTGAGTCCATATTTTCTATTACTTTCAACGATGAAAGTAGCTGTCAAATCCATCAAATATAAATCGTAAAAGATCACTTCACCTTTAAAAAAATATTAACAATTAATTATTTAGATGAACAGTATAGATAAATAATTATCATTTAACGTTTTAGCTCTTCCTCCTCCTTATCGGGCTCTCCAAAAAAAGGGGAAAGATTTTCTCTCCCTCTTACCAAACGACTTGAAGAATTATTATAATTCTCAATGTTATTCGCATTTTGCATAATGATTTTAACGATCATTCTATGTAGTATGCAATTTAAAAAAAAAAAAAAAACACACACACACCCTTCATTTTGACTTAAAATAAAAAAATTAAGAATTTTTAAAATTTGAATTTTTGACAAAGATTTAGAGATGTGAATTGTAAAATTGATTTATTTTTGGAGGAAAAAAAATTTTTTTTTTTCTAAAAAAGTTTGATTGGAATGGGTCAATCAAACATAGGCGACTACTTTTTAAAAAGTGCAATTTGTCTCTTAAATATTAATATGTGGATTTAGAACTTAACACATTAGCATAGTACAGTCTGTTTTTTAAAAATTAATTATAATTTTTAAAAATTAATTTATTCTTTCTAATTATTTATGAGTGTGTTTGGTTGAGAGGAGAGGTAAAGTGAAAGCAATGGAAGAAGATATCCAATCCCATGTTTGGTTTGGCTTTTGAGTCCATATTTTCTATTACTTTCAACGATGAAAGTAGCTGTCAAATCCATCAAATATAAATCGTAAAAGATCACTTCACCTTTAAAAAAATATTAACAATTAATTATTTAGATGAACAGTATAGATAAATAATTATCATTTAGGGCTTGTTTGGTAAACTAGTCCAAATCATTCAACTCAAACTTTTTTTTGTCTTTTTTCCAAAAAGTTTTTGTCTTTTTCCCAAAAAGTTTTTTGTCTTTTCTGAAAATTCAAAAAAATTTACTATTGAAACTTAAAAATTCCAACTCAAACTACTCCACCAAACGGATCCTTAACATTTTAGCTCTTCCTCCTCCTTATCTGGCTCTCCAAAAAAAGGGGGAAGATTTTCTCTCCCTCTTACCAAATAACTTGAAGAATTATTATAATTCTCAATGTTATTCGTATTTTGCATAATGATTTTAACTATCATTCCATGTAGTATGCAATTAAAAAAAAAAAAAAAACACACACACACACACCCCTCATTTTGACTTAAAATAAAAAAATTAAGAATTTTTAAAATTTGAATTTTTAATAAAGATTTAGAGATATGGATAGTAAAATTGATTTTTTTTAGAGGAAAAAAATTTTTTTTCTTAAAAAAGTTTGATTGGAGTGGGTCAATCAAACCTAGGCGACTACTTTTTAAAAAGTACAATTTGTCTCTTAAATATTAATATGTGGATTTAGAACTTAACACATTAGCATAGTAGTCTGTTTTTTTTTTTTTTAATGAATTAAAAAGAATATTAATAGTGTCTTCACGTTGTACGACTAGAATAAAAGCGTCATTCTAACTCTTCATCAACTAAGAGGCAAAGTGTTCAAAAATCGAACATCATAGTCATTATAAAACTTCAATTGTTTATGTTTTGTTTAAAACCCTTGTTTATCTTATTTGATGGTCCCAAAATACGTAGCCGCCTCTAGCATCAGAATAAAACACAGGCGTGCCAATGTAAAGGATGATGTAAATGGGCCTCTACGAGATATATATATATATATATATATAGAAAGCTCTTTTCTTGTACTTTGCAAGCTGGATTGCATTGTGCCTATCTTTATCTGCATTTTTTTTATGCTAGCATTAGTACTTTTTATTTTTTATTTACTTTTTTTTTTCAAAAGCAAAAAAAATTTTGTTTGGCTAGCTAGTAACAAATTTACCATGTTTAAAATATGGCCGTCAAAAAACTAGAAGAACTTGTGATTCCTGACCGGTCCCTAATGAGACCAGGACGGGGTAATTTCCTCGTGGTAGGAACTACCGTACACTGGGAGTAGTACTTTACTTATTAATATTTAGGGTAAGTTTGGAGCATAAGTTTAAACTTAAAATTTTATTTTTTTCTGAAAATTTTTTTTAATATTTCCTGAAAAATTTTTTCATCTTTTTTAAAAAGTTAACAAAAACTACTATTTAAATTTAAAATTTTCAAGCTCAACTTATTCACCAAACACTCCCTTAACTTTGTCACACGACGACGTGACCAATTTTGAATTTTTGACATTTAGGATTCATTAACGACTAAGATGTACATGCCTGTTCATTTTTCCGTTTAAGAATGTCAAATTTTATGGTTCTTTTTTTTTTTTTTTTTTTGTGTGCTTAATTTTCTCACCATTTTCTGGTCCCAAAGCTGACCAAAATGCTTGTGTGGGCAAGCACCACGTTATCCTTGGAAGAAAACACGACGATGACAAATAGCAGTGATCGAATTAAAATTGGCTCTTAATTTCATCTTAAAAAAAAAAAAGAAAAATTATAGTAAATAGTATTTTTATGAAACTAAAAAAAGCAAATAGAAAGGTTTTGAAATATTTGAAATAAGTAACGGATTAACTGAGTAAATAACATATTTACAATAAGAAGTAAATACATTATTTATCGAGTAAATTTATTAATCATTATTATTTATTTTGAATATTTTAAAACCTTCCGATCAGAATTTGTCAGTCATGAACATGACCAATTTATTCGGAATACTTTCCAGCGTTGATACAAGATGTAGACATCAGTTTTGCTGAATTAAAGCATTAATTGCAGGGAAAGCCAACAAAGTCATGTCGCTAATTTATTTATTCCATCTTTTGTTTAAGAGGGCAAATTAACCAAGAATGTAGGTCCCAAATACATGAATACTTTATTAACGTTGTATTACCTGTCTCTTTGTCTCGAACATTAGATTTATTTATGATTATTTTTTTCGGTTGAACTGAGATTTATTGCACAAACTTGCTCAAGTTTTAGGTAGTACTTTTTGGTTAACTAGTGAGAAAGAAAAGACAATTCTGAATTTCTTTACTTATTTTGCTGGAATTAAACAAGTACGTCATTAAACTAGTTAATAATTTAATGTCTTAAACAACCTAATTATTAATTAATTGTTAAGACGCCACCCCATATGGCATTTAGCCATTTAGACATACTTTCTTGTTTGTTTTTTGTTTTCTTGCTTTGGCCCGTGTATGGCCGCCAGTTTACCTACTGAAGAATCTATAGTTTTCGCTCTGTATGTATATTAAATAGGATCGTGTATGCAGTACATTCTTTGGTAAAATGTTACATCTGTTATTAACCATCAGTTTTGATCGGTTCAGTTCGTGACAAACACTGTCGATTTTCAAAAGATGAGAACAAAAATTGAGTCGAGCATAGAGAATTCGATCAATTTTCCGATAGATTCTGTTTGGTTCTGATTTGTTCTAAGAGATGATAATAGATGATCCAAGAACAATATTCGTACAGTTTAAGAACAGTAACCCAACACTTTTTTTTCCTTTTCATTTTTTGTGTAATAATACAAATTAAAAATTAGATTTTGTCAGTTCTATTTCCGATGAAGTCCAAAACCTTGTACCTAAGACCGAGTCACTCATTTATTGGGCGGTTGAATATTTGTGACATGTCACTGAATTTTCAGGTTTGTGACAACCGGTTTCTCGAGATTGTATGAGGTCATTTTTGATAATTTTTGTTAGCTTTTTAGAAATTACATATGAATGTACAATGGCCTTGATGGTTAAAGCAAACAATTATCATGTGATTAGGGGTAATTTTAATGATAATGATTTTCACTACCGAAACTGGTATACACATACAACATGCACGCGTCGCAGCATATAATTAACGTTTAATTCCAACTACACATATGAATATGCAACACATGTGAGGAAATAAATTTAAAAAACTATATATCGAAACAAGAACAAGAAGACAAATAAGGAATTAAAAGATATCTAACTACTTAGCACATTTTCATATTTTTTATTTTTAACCTAGACTGAAAGTTGGAATTCTCCCTAATATATTAGTTTATTATATTCAATATCGGATTGGCTAAAAACGTCCAACAAGAGTAAGTGCAGTTAGTGTAATCATTCGTTAAAGAATAGATTTAATTGGGGCCCTGGCTATGAGATGTCTGGAGGGCTTTCAACCAGCGGTGTAGCTAAGTTTATTATTTCAAAAAGAATATAAGGATACAACTTTTAGAACTTTATATATAGATAATCAAATTTTGATAAAGGCAAAATGATCAGGAGAATGTAAAGTGTTTAAAAATCACATTGAAAATGAATAAAAGTTCATTAAAAGTAGAAGTCCCCACTCGATAATGGTTGATTATGTCCCTGCTTTCAGTTATTAACATCAACTATCGTATCTTATGATTAAGAGTAGATCAGTAATCAGCGGTAGAACTATGAATGTGGGACGGTAGACCTCATTGAATTTTTTTTTAATTTAGAAATTGAGTCCAAAATATCTTGTGATGTGTTCTTTTTGCACACTTAAATCAATTATCTCATGTAAGGCCCAATTAATATTTTACTCTTTATCTATGAGTTCATTGGTCATATATATTGAGCAAGAACTTTTTTATCGCATGGAAAATGAAACTATCAACGGGACTTAATTTTAATATACATTCATACTGAATTATAAGATTAGCTTCGCTGTCGATCAGCCGGAGAGATAATATAAAAGTGTTTTCAATAGAAAAAGCATCAAATAGTTCTTTTCATTTTTCTTTAAGCAAAAAAAAGTAATTAAATCTTATGCTTAAAAAATGATGTATACAGGTTCCCACACTGCCCCATATATATATATATATATATATATTCCTAAATCCATCTCCAAATTGCCTCGTTCTCCAATTGTGACTCAAGCTACTAATTTACATTTGTACTATACTTGTACAAAAATGCCTCACTACTCTCCCCCTCTACCACCACCACCACCACCTCAGCAAGTCTATCCAAAACCACCTCCGCCGTCACCGGAGCACCACGATTACTATCCAAAGCCGCCACCTGTATCTCCGCCGGTGGCAGCGGCGCCGCCTCCGAAACACACTTACCCGCCAAAACCACCAACGTATCCACCAACTCCTTACAAACCACAACCACCAAAGTCATCACCTCCAAAAGCACAGCCTCCGAAGGCGGCGCCGCCTAAGTCCACTTACCCGCCAAAGCCAAGCAAGAGTACTCCGCCGGCTTAACCTCCAAAACCATATTCCAAACCTCCACGTCCAAGTACTCCTTATTACCCTGGCGGATCTCCTCCATCGCAGCCGCCGACTTTCAACAGCTACGCACCGGCCCCGCTAACTTTCGGGCCGCCTTCTCCCACGATCGGCGGCGTCTAGTGGTCGTCGGATATCGCGCCTCCGGGAGGGAATAACCACACCACTGTTATCGCCGTGTGTGTGTCTCTCGGAGGTGCTTTTTTCTTGGCTTTTCTCCTCGTCGGAATCTTGTGCCTCTCTAAGAAGAAGAAGAAGAAGAAGCCGGTCATGACTCCGGCGGGAGCTACTCACGGCGGTGGCTCTTCTGGCCACGGTCAAAGCAGCTATTGTCTTAGTAGTACTTACTGAGCCTAATGATAATGATCATGATGGTCATCATCATCATCATCATCATCATCATAAATGTAATATGGAATGTGTGTTTAATTTCATTGGATTTGTTTCGTTTGGTTATTTGTTTTGTTTGGTAATTTGTTTTTGTTTGTTTGTTTGTTTGTTTTTTTTTTTTTTTTTTATCGATTGTGATCAAGTTATTATCTCATTCTTTCCGTTGATGTGTCATTGATTTGTATTCTTGTGTGCGCCAAAGGCTGATGGGAGGAAGAATTATTGTTGGCTTCCAAGATGAAGCAAAAGAAACGAAGTAAAAATAAATCAATTTAGTTTTTTTTTTTCTTAATAATGATCTGCAAAAATTTATTAAAAAATAGAAAATAAAAGGAACAAAATAATAAAATAAAATAAAATAAGAAACCTAAGGTGCCGTTGGACTCACCACACTGGTAGTATTTATAAAGTGCAATATCATGATCATAATTGGTATTAGTAATAAGAGTCTGTATGCCTAATTAGTACGTTATTGTAGTGATTACAACAAATAATGTTTAATTTATTGTGTAAGAGTTATAACTTGTTATGTAAATTGATAATAACACAAAATTATGATAATTATTCAAGAGAATGAAGAACAATATATAGCTTGATCATTCTGAAGATGTATTCGTGTTCAATGTGATTTATTATATATAAAATAATTCAATTTAAAGTACGAGATTATAAATGGTAATACCGTCAAATTCAATCTAACCATTTTCATTTGATCTGACGACATACTTTCAATATTTTACGACATGATTACCCGTAACTGTAAAGGATCATGCTCCTGATTATAATTATAAGAAAAATATAATGTGGTAGTGATATAAAAGAATATAATCAAAATCAATACTATCTTAAAGTATTTTTTTTTATCAGTACGTCATAAAAAAAAAAAAAAGTAACCTTTAAACAATACATTACTTTCCTGTGCTTCTCGTTGAATATAATGCTCCTTTGTTCTTCACAAAAAAATATTAAATTGTAAAGGGGATTATTTGCCACCCCGAATATGATCTTTTCAAACTTTTCTAATACCCATCAGTTAAGTTTTAAGTTCATTAATAAAAAAGGAAAATATCATAGAATAAAAAAAGCAATACAAATACCAATCCAAAATCATTAAAGCTTATAAGGAAAGACGACATGAAGTGACCAGTTTCATCTGTAAACTCGAATGAATTATGCAGAGCACCAAAAAAAAGAAAGAAAAAAAAAAAGAAAGAAAAAAACTAGAATGAAATATTAAGGAAGAAATGATGTGTTTCGGGCTTTATTAACGAACATTCAACGAAGTACATTAAAGATAAAAACACAAATGATTCTTTACTGTATTCTCCATTTTATTTAATAAAATCATTCGATCAATCGATGATAAGAATCTTATAGTACCAAGATCACCCAAAAAAAAAAAAAAAAAAAAAACACCAAGAAACAAATCCAACAGACAGAATATACAGCAAAACAATAACCGAATGAGACAAATACAGAAATTAAAATCGGGGTAAAAACTATAATTACTGTAAAAACCCAAATCAAACTAAAATGAAAAAAAGAATAAATAAAAAGCATTTTCACTACGACAACACAATACCAATCGCCATTATAGTCTCGAACAAATTGGCGAATCTCCCCCGTCACAGCCGCCGACTATCCATGGCTTCGCACCAGCCCCACTAACTTTCAGGCCTCCTTCTCCCACGATTAGCGGCATCCGGCCATCGTCGGACATCGCTGCACCGCCTCCGGAAACCACAACACTGTTATCGCCGTGTGTGTGTCTCTCGGGGCTTCCCTCCTCGTCGGAATCTTCTGCCCCTGTAGGAAGAAGAAGAAGAAGAAGAAGAACCCGGTCATGAGTCCCGCGGAATCTACTTACAGAGGCGGCTCTTCGGGCCACTGTCGGAGCAGCTATCGTCCAACTAGCACTTACTGAGCCTAATGATCATGATGATCGTCATGTATGTGCATGCATACATGTAACCTGGAATGTGTGTTCTGTTGAGGTCTAAAGGGCTTTCCTTATCTTTCCAATGAGGTCCGTTGACACTTTTAACTCTACACATGTAAACGTACGGGTGATTTTTAGGATTGCCTCTCCTAAGAGCATATATCAGGATTATTATTTCATCTATAATAGTTTTAGTTTTTTCATCTCCAATTCAATAAATCAAAGGTCGATATAATCTATCTTGCCAAAATTTACTCCGACCAATAGAAAAAAAAAAGTAATCTGATAGATTATCTGTGGTAATATCCCGAATATTGCAGTAATCAACATTGATCATCGACGGTCTCAAGTGTTGGTTGCCCAATCGCTAGAGAGTATTCTGATAGATTACTCTTAAAAATCTACCATATTATTTTTCATTTGCAACACAAAATGTTCAGTTGAGTCAGATCATCAAATAGTATTCTATTAGATTATTTTTAAGTCCAAAACACTTTACATTACATAACTCATCATTCATCTCCAACTTTAATTGTCAGATAGTATTCTGATAGATTACTTTTAGTAATTCAACAAATTATTTCCATTTTTAACAAAGAAAGCATTTCGTCTTTAGTTCTGCTCATCGGAGAATATTCTGATAGATTAGTTTTGATAATATACCGTGTTACGTTTCCTTCTAATGCAAAAATGTCGAAATTCACATAAAAAATTAGTGAAAACAAAAAAATTGAAAACTACACCAGAATGTCACAAAGTTATACCTATTGATCAAAAAATCATCATGTATAACAAAAAAATATAACGCCAGTAATCCAAACAGTCTAATCTGAGATCTGTTCACGAGATCCAGATCTGTCTGCGATAAGGGGGGAGGAGGGGGGGGGGGGGGGGTGTGTGGTGCGGGGCTATCAATGAATCTGACGCTTATGCACTTCTTGCTGGCTGGGATGGACGAAGTTGGTGTGAACTCAGATCAAAAATCGCGCTGCCACTCTCAGAGACTAGAGATTGCAATGGCATTCGGCCAAATGCGACAGTGGGGAGAGGAGATTTGGAGATCATGCAGATCGCGATAGCCGTCGCTGAGAGAGAGAGCTGAGAAGTGAGTTGTAGGGTACTTCGTGGGGTAGTGATTTAGCCCTTGTAACATAAAGTCAAGAGAAGAATTTTTTTTTTTAATATGAAAAGAAGAAAATAATCAAGGGTTAACAATCTAAATAAACATTAAGAGAGGACCCAAAAAAACATTAACATGACTATTTAGAAGGCTGTTTTTTTTTTTTTTTTTTTTTTTTTACTAGTCGTGAAAATGAATAGCTTAGTATTACTGCCAATTGGGTCACATTCACATGTCAATAAAATGAAGAAAAACTTGTCGCTAAATTCCTCTATTCAAAGGAGAAAAACGACCAATTATATAATATCTCTGACCTCTGTATATCCTTTCCATAACTAGTAGCTAGTTTATGAATTAATTTAGTGTTCCCTTTTTTAGGTTTTCTTCCAATCTCTCTGATGCTCGTAACTCAGTGACATATAAGAAAAGAACGACAACAGAAACATGTTCTCTCTCTATTTGTTTCTGCAGGTGTGCGTGTGTGTGTGTGTGTGTGTGTGTATCTCCATATATAGGCCTTTTGCATTCAAAGCCGATCGAAAGGACTTGCGGGAACAAACCCAATTAACTGGAAGGAGTACTTAATTGAATTCCTATAAATTCCAATAATAAATAGTGCAGATAAAGGAAATTAAGAGCATAATATTTTTCCTCGAGAAATAGTAATAAATAGATTTTTTACGAATCCATGTAGTTAAAGTAAATAGTCAAGGCATGGTTTTAAATTTTTTAGAGTAAATAGCATATTTATTAGGTAAATGTAAAATTTACTAAGTCAATAACATATTTATTAGACGTCAATAAATCATTTACCTAATAAATCTGACGTAAATAAATTTATTAACCTGATAAATTTAATATTTATTGTAAATTTTTTGAAAATATGTTATTTGCTTTAATTATTTTATGAAAACGGTCATCTACTTCTTTCTCCCTATTTCCTCTAACTGAAACAGTTATTTCTTAGGGTCAGCTATATTACATAAATAAACTCAATTCAATTGGACCACCCAAATTAATGTAGGTTGAGTCCCATTTATATTTTCGAAACTACGTTGACTTACAACTAAGTAATTAATACTAGAAGTCGACAATAGTAATTAATGAACATCCATGCATCATAGTAAGGGTAGTTTTTTTCTTCTTCTTCTTCTTCTTCTCGTTCTTCTTCTCAATGCACGTGGGACCATTTTTACTTTTACGTGAAGATATTTATATATATATATATATATATTTTGTTAATACATGATGAGAGACTTGAACTCCACGCAGTTATGTTTGGAATTATTGTTTGACATGCCTGTAATCACAAGTGAAGATATTTTTTTTTATAATTATTTAAAGTGAAAATATTGTTACCATTTATGCTAGAGGACTGCAAATTATTAGTCATATTTATTCACAATTCCACAAAAGTCCATAATTATATGCATTAATTTGGTGATTTTGGTGGACCAATGTTTAGTCTTGTCAGCAAGCATTTACCCCTCAATCTTAAAGAAGCCATAGTAGAGCTAATCTTAGAAGGCGACTTACGACAAATAAATAAATAACTGCGATGTGAAACTTTGACTCTGGATGAATAGCTGCTCAAAAGGATGTTTATTCCGTACTCCTTTTTTTTTTTTTGGTCAGCATTAATTCTAGATTTTAGGATGTAATCACATCACACATACATTCAATTTACTTATGATTAGGTAGGCCAAAAAGGCATCCTAATTATGTACATTAATGCGCTCAATATTAATGGAGAATGTACAGACAAACATGGGATTGAAATCTTCTGATAATTATTTGCATCCCAAATAGTATCTAATGAATAATAGTATGTCACATCATATAAAAAGTTTAAAAATACTTTATTATTGATAATTTTTACCTTAAAATCTAACTTTATTTAATGATATATATATAATTGGTTAGATATCATTTCGGATATCAAAATTGAACAAAAGATGTTAATCCAGAAACTTGAAATGAATTTTTAATGTATACTTTAGTTCTATTTGTTGCCCCGGTATCTTTCATGATTGAGGTGGAGTAAATATAAAAAATGCTGTCTAAAAACTTTTTAGTAGTTTTATAAATATTAATTTAGAACTTCAAAATCTTATAAATAAGTTTAAAAAAATTTCAAAATCTATTCTTTGAAAAAAATTAAGATTCTAAAGAAAACGTGATTGTAGATATAAAATTAAAAAAAGTTAAAAAAAAGATATAAAATTAAAAAAAAAACACTAAAATAAGCAAAACACTAGAACTTTAACGCTTGAAAAAGTAAAGCCCTACCACCTTCAAAAGTTGTGTCTCATGCACGATAAATATTTAATGGAATACCCTACGACTACGACTCCTCGTTTCCCATTCAACAAAATTGACTATATATTAATATATATATATATATATATATATATATATAGTGATATCCATCCTCTTGATTTTGATGTTTTCTAAACTTTAACAAAATGATCGGCATCAGAAAAAGACAACCTCATTGATTGCAATTATTGCCTATTAATAATTTTACCTTTGAGTTTATCATAATACCGGTACAGAATTCAAATCCACTTAGCCTTCAAGATTGAAAAAAAAAACCACAAAAGAATTTGTTGACTCCTAATCGGAGAAAATACTTTGGTGGTTCAGAAAACTTCAAACTGCTGAATAGTGTTTGAGTCATATATACATGTACTGCACTTTTTTTTTTTTTTTACTCTTGTTTGGATAATTTTTCTATCCAGACAACGTCTTTTTATTAATTTGGTTCAACCAATCCAATTAGGGGATCAGAACGAAATTAATCGTGAGCGTTAACGATGAAGTCAAAAGATATGAGGATAAATGGAAACTTTTATCTTGCCGGACAAGATAGGTTGGCTATGAGTTTGTTATCTGGCGGTGCTGGTCTCCAACAAAGAGCGAGAGACTCTAATGCTTCGTTTGGAAAACCATTCCAAACTTAAAATTTTCATCTCAGTTTTTATCTTTTTCTGAAAAAGTTTTT
>JAFMPE010069867.1:2481-18157 GCA_024759925.1 Ficus religiosa
ATGGCTGGTAATACAAATCGAAATTGCAATTTACCAGCTAGATTAAAACCAAACACATGGTAAAATAAATTAAGAACATCTATGCTTGGTGTTTTAACACATTAGTATAGTATCATTCAATTTTTTGCTTCTTGTCGTTGAATTTGAAACATAGATTTCATATAAGAAAGTTATTTATTCAGCTCAAATGAACTTGTTAAAGATTCAACATTTGTTCAGTTTGTCATCTTAACTCCAACCCGTCTCTGTATGTAAATCATTTTCAGCCATAGGTTCTATTTTTTCTATTATTTTCTTATCAAGACCTTCACATTTACTCTTTTTTCATCCTACAGTGTACAATGACAACCGTTTTTATCAGTCCCAATTTGGACTGCCAAATACGAGAAATTTCCTCTACACTAATTAAAGAATAATAATACACAGCATGAAAAATATTAGAAAAATTTGTTAAAAAGGTCGTTATTAAACACTGATTTTTAAAAAATGGCCAAACTTATTTTATTTAAGAAAATGATAGGTGGTAATTAAAATGTTGATTAACAAGTAAAAAAAAAAAAAAGATATTATTATTGATCAATCACCGATCTAATCAGTTAATCACGAATTGGATCGTTTTTTAAAAACACAAAAATTTTTTCTAATTTCACAAATATTTAGACATTAAAAAATAGTTTAAAAATGCCATTTAGCCATATATCCTAAAATATTATCAGGAACATCATGAATGTACACATGCCATAATTCTGTAAAGTTTTTTAAAACTAAATTGACCATTTTGTCTTTATTTTCTTTTACCCTTGACAACGTGTATTTTTATTTTCATGATGTGTCATGAAAATATTTTTCATAAAATGTATCATTTTTCTTAATTTAAAGAAAACGATGGAGTATAAATGAGTTATAAAAATATGCAAATCGTCCTTTAATTAATGTGGTTTACACATGTAAAATCAGTTTACGCCGACTATTTCCTATTTTTCCTAAAAGGACAATTGTGATTTTGTTATTCCTAATAGCTAATGGGATTACTAATTTTTTTTTTTAATACTACACAAGTACCCACTCCACAGTTTACAACAGCCTATGTACTGAAACTTTTAGCTTGCCCTCCCTCACAGCAAAAACCGTTCGATCTAAATGGAAGGGTCAGATTAACTTTGGCGGACAAATCCAGTACCGGATTAAAGACAAATCCTATATATTTTAATAGCTATAACTATCTTTTTTTTTTTGGTGAGTATAACTATCTTAAAAACGAGACTTCTACTAAAATACTATTCAAAATTTTGGTTAAATCATTTTATCTCTCTGTGATGATATATATATATATATATATATTTTTTTTTTTTTTCAACCCACTACATGACCGGTGTTGATGAGTAAGACTTGCCTAACAAATCCCACAGTGATGGGATCCTCGAGAACTATTACGGCCGCAAGAACACACAAAAACAAAGAAAAGTAAAGTACAAAAAAATAATAAACATAAAGATTTATAGAGGTTCACCGCCTAAGAGCAAGTTACGTCATCTCTGTTGCTTCAGGGTTTCACTATATTTTCAAAGTTACCACTGATGTAATCTACTAAGTTGTGAGATCTTGGGTTTCCAGAAGCCACTTGACCATGAATTTATAACCTCTTAAAAGATAACACTTGGTAACATTTAAAATACAAAAAGATTAAATATTTGAACTTAAATGTACCGATAATCTTCAAAATAATAGATTTTGACTAAGAAAATCCGATATTCTTGACAATAATTGAAATTCATATATCTAAAATCACTTATCTAAGATTCTCGAACATCGGTATCATAACAGGCAAATCTCGTCAAGTCAGGATGCCGAGATCTTCAAGATCTCAACTACCCATCAACAATTGCCCCCAGCCTGGAGTGCTTTGGATTCAATTACCTCTGCAAACTGGGTAAGGAACATCAAGTATCAATTTTTACTCTCTTTGAAAGTGGTTTATCTGAATCAACTTCAATTCAGTGACGACATTTCACCCACTTGGTTAAGTCTTGTTGATGATAGCATTTGATTCTTCATGTGAATATTGTCTATTGGCAATACGAAAATCTTCTGCATCTTGAAGAAATAGCCTGCGTATCCCACATCTTTTCACTTCATTGCCAACAAAAATACCTCTTCCTTTGTGACAATAGAATTGGAACGAAACTTCCACAGCACCAGAAACGTCACGGTAGTCCCCATCAAATGACCACGCAACCACGTGAGCTAAGCCCCTGTTTGTTCTAATATTTAAACTCTGTAGAGTTTTGATGCGACTTTCACCTAACTTCGTTTCGAAACACAGTTCACATAGCAAATCAACTTCTAATGCAAAATTTGTCTCCAGTGAAATAACAGCGCATAGAGCGAAGCCCATGAAATTGCCATTGTACCAGCCTGGATCGAGCTTCATTTTAATTGAGGAACCCTCGCACTGAGGGTTGAACCACCTTGGAATTTCATCCCCCGGAAAACAAATACCAACACATCGAAAATGATGCGACTGTTCCATAGACAAGAGAATCATAGTTATTATTTCATATATGAAAACAACTCAATTTTTTGTATCAGTAGAAGAAAAGAGACATATATACCTTGAGTTCTTGACTCTCAAATGCTGACTTAGGTGGGCTGCCAAAAACTCTGATCTGAAATTCAGTAACCATGTTGTTTTGATTCAACTTTGGGCAATTGTAAAAGTCAAACTGTTGTCTGATGACATTGTCACCAGAAAATTGTGTAAGTACAATCCATGGATTTGAAACTCTCTCCAATGACGTGCATTCACTCGCATCCAGATACTTTATAGAGAACGGAAGCTCCGGTAGAGATTTAAGTTTCCGACAACAGTAAAGGTTGAGATATTCAAGGCGCATATTGTATATGGTGTAAGGAACAACTTCAAGAGCATCACAGAAATGGAGAGTTAAATTTTTAAGGCCGACTAGGTTTTTGATTGATAGGGGTAGTTCTCTAATTCCTGTCTCAATCAAACTAAGTTCTTCCAAACATTCCATGGGCTCCAAAATTTCTGGAAAGAAGGCTAATTCTGAGCATCTTGCTACCGACAGAATTCTGAGACATTTCAACTTACAAATGCTGGTTGGAAGGAACCTAAGGCTTCTGCAACCATCTAACTTGATTTTAGTGAGACAAGAGAGAGACTCAATTGATGAAGGTACTTCTTCTATTGCTGTTGCAGCCAGATTTAGACTCTTAATCTTGTTCGGATTTGGAAGTATTGGAAACTTGTTCATACTTGAGCAGAAACTGAGATTTGTCTCCTCAAGATTTGGAGCATGAGCGAGATTGACGTGAGTCAGGCTCTCCGAAAACCAAAGATTTAGAACTTTAAGGTTATCAAAATTCTGTATATAGATAAAAATGCCAAGAGTCACTATGCGCATAGTTTATATATCAAAGTAGAAAAATCAGTACTAGAACCAAAAAGCATACCTTGACTTCATTCCAAAGCTCTTTCAGCTGGCTACTATACATGTTTAACTCAACAAGAGTCTTCGGTGTAAAATTTAGTGGCAAGGATTTCAAAGGGAAACAATCCCAATGGAGATATCTTAGCGTGTCAGGAAGAAACCATAGACCTTCATGAAAGTATACTTTGGATTTAAAACCGTGAAAATTGAGAAACTTCAGATCACACATTTCTTCAAAGACCCAAGGTTTCAAGAGTAGGTCATCTTGGATACGAGTCATGTCTAAGGACATTCCTTGAACTTTTGATGTCCCCTACAATAATTATTATAAGCATACGTCAGGCAAAACCTAAACATATATACATCCAAATGTGCGTGTGTGCGCATGCGTGTGTCTATCTATAGAGATGTTACCTGTGTGTGTGAATATGAATAAACTTATCACGCATGTGTAAGCATGCATACTGAAAATTTTTTTTCGAGGTTTTAATAAACAAATTCCATTGTATGTAGCACTTACACAATTACGTTGTAAGACATTGCATACATCCTCAGTGGACCATAACCTACTGTACTTTCCGAGCTTGTTTTTGGATTGTCGACGAATAATTTCGTGACCCATGTCCCGTATCAAATCATGCATCAAGATTTCTTTATGACCACTGATAGCGATTAGAGACTTGTCAATGAGATCTCTAATTCCTGCAACAACACCTACATGACACGTGTCTAGTATTCTCTTTACGAAGTCGTCAGTCTTTTCTACAAAGAAACAGGCAATATCTAGAAATATATCCTTCACATTGTTACTCAGTCCATCATAACTTATCTTCAAAACATTGAGAATGTTTTCATTGGGAAATTTTTCTAGCTTTTCAAATTCACTTTCCCATTCTTCAGTACTCTTGGAACAAAGGTGTCTACCAAGAACATTAACAGCTAATGGAACACCTTTAGCATATGCAGAGACCATCTTTCTTGACAGCCGTTCGTAAGTTTTTGTGGGAGTGTTTCCTCGAAAAGCTTTTAAATAAAATAGCTGAAGTGCATCTTCAAAATTTAATTCCTCAACCTTGTAAATTCCATCAGCCCCAACAATGTTGAGCATATGTACATCTCTAGTAGTTATAACAATTCTACTACCAAGACCATACCAGCTATGCTCTCCAGCTAATTTTTCTAGTTGTTGCGCGTCATCTACATCATCAAGAACAATAAGCACCTTTGTACGCCTGAGCCTGTCTTCAGCAAACTGGTTGACATGATGAATTTTATCATTTAGTGCTTTAGAAATAAGTTCCTTACGTAACTCAACAAGATGGTGTTCCTTCGACTTCTTAGCAATTGAAAATAAAAAGCAGCAACCTTCGAATTGAGAAGCAAATCGATCAAATATTACTTGGGAAAGGGTTGTCTTTCCTATACCTCCCATGCCCCAAATGCCTACAATCCTAACATTTTGAGACCCCATCTGCAATAATGATTCCACTTGCTCAAGATGCTTGTTGATTCCAACTAGATCCTTCAAATCATAGCTTGAAGTACTTGGTGACATGCAATTCAACTTGTCTAGGACATCATTGACAATTTCCTCCACTAGTTTAGATTCAGACCTACCATTTGCGAAGAAAAAAAAAACGTGTACAATAAGAATCCAATGGACTAAAACAAAGAGAATTATAGTATTAGTTTGGAAAATTAGATTCAATCTAACGGGATTAAGTCCCTAGCCTCTCAAAAGATGGTGGGATCCACCAAGTAGGACCCACTACTTGTGTGAGATCCGAATTCAGCCCTAAACTTGTTTAGGGTATATATCATTTGCTCAAATTGTCTATGATATATTTTTATAGCTCTTGAGGTGGTTTAGGGGTTTAAGCATTCTTTTGATCTTATAGGCATTATTTTAAACCTTATAATTTTTTTTTTTGTTAGTGTAAAATCTAGTTTCATACGTTAAAATTGCATTCCTTAAGGGAAGTTGTGTGCAATTGGTAGTGACAAAAATGAAATTACAATAGTTTGTAATTGTTTGACTTATATGTATGTTAGGCTCTTGGTACACTAGAGTTAATAGGGAATCTAGTGGAATACAGTGCTTGAAAACTAAGATAAGTAAATCTATTTATAAATAATCCCAAGAACAATAGTATTTGACATGATCTATAATGTTTTCACTATGCAATTAATTGACCGCAATATGTATACTGTAATTATTGGATGTTATATTATGCATCATGAAGCAGTCATGAGTCGTTTGTAAGGTTTTTCTAAAGAAATTAAGAGCATCTCACTTAAAAGACGTTATGACATAAAGGTTACGGCCGCAAGAGTAGAAGAAAAAACCCGATTGTCGTGGTTAGTTTTATTTTTTGAAAGAAAACTAATAGAGTATGTTTCTCAATTCAGTAAGAAAGTAGGATCACTAATGGTAAAAGTGCCAAAAATCAAAATGGCTAGAGAGGATTGGAGTCATGCTTCGTATTTCATGGAGAGAGTAAAAGGATATAATATCTCTTTTAAAACAATATGCTGATCTATATGAAATAGTTATGTTTTACATATTAGTTTTCCGCTGTTTTTTGTGAAGAATAGAGAATAAGAGAAATTTCAGACTTCTAAGGGATTGGACATTTATCGTAAAAGGTCAATCATATTAGGAGATGTGACCTAATACCGTTATATATCTATTATTGTTGTTATATTTTTATGATGTGTGACTCGAGTTTCTTTTTACCCTTAACATTTTCTATCTCGTTGCTCCTTTCCACCTCTCTCTTGGTGAACTCCCTCGATGTTGTGGAACATCTCTCTCTCTTCCACCATGCCTCTTCTCCAGCACGCTTCTTTGTCAGCAAACCTAGCTTGCATGACTACACAGGCGTTGCATCTTGTGTTAAAAGATCTGTGATGTACTGCAATGCTAGTCACGCAGGCTCTCAACTCAGAATATCCAGTGGTGTTGTGCAAATCTGACTTTGTGGCAAGATCCCCAACATCAAGCACTTGATGCGGTTTGAAAAAGAGAAATTTTAATAATTGGACTTAATTTGTCAACAATGAATTTTTTTCGTTTTATGTTAGGGATTTGGATTGTCATCCAGTGACTCCGCTTATGATTGGACACTACTAGTGCTCGACCGTCGACTTTGGTGTCCAACACTAATAGATGACCTATGGTCATTTAGTGAGTGACTTTGCATGATCATCATTGTTGATGACAGGCAATGATTATATGTTGATTCCGGCAACCGAATCCAACAGATGATCAATATCGACAATTGACCACTTGGTAGAAAGTTAATTACGGATTGATCGATATCAATATGTGTTTTTAGGTATAGTCAATCATTGATTGACCGGATGCATCAATCAAACTTTTGATAGCTACCGGACATTTTTCTAAACGAAAAAAGAAAGGCTTTATAAAAAAAAAAAAAATGGTCCAAAACTACTTATCTACCTAATTTTTCTTGAATTTATACAGTTAATTCATGATAATGGAGTGGCACGCACACACAAACTACCAATAAAAAAAACTACTTCCCTAAGAAATATCCTATTTTTCTCGAACCAAAGAAACAAAGGGTAGGCAAAAACAAAGCTTACTGATTGATGCCAAAATAGAGGGGAAAATAAAAACAGATTAACAAAATACCATTAACAGTAAGGCCTATAACACCAGTAGCAATAAGTTAGAACACTACTGAATAATGCACTAACAAAAACATGACATCATTCAACTTTATAACCTCCAAAATGTAGAATTTTTGTTAAACTTCAGTTTAATTAGTACTCTTATATAAATTTAGATTGCCTTTCGCTTTCAAGATACGTGCACAAGCGTGTGTGTTTATGTGCTGACCTTGACCTTGACCTTGCAGCTTAAGGAGGCCGTATGGGGTACTCGCCTTATTACCCTCGAGCCTTTCCTGGCCACGCGCATATAACCAAACTAGATCTCCAATTTTTTAGTACAAACTAGAAGTTAAATAGAGGATACCTGTCGCCTGATGAATGCCATCCAGAGAGATTTGCTGCTCTCGTCAAAGAATCCTTCCACTTTTGCACCTTAATTGTATCTTTGAAACGCTTTTCATGTGCAGCAAACGCAGTTCCATAAAGCCCTTGTTGTCTTCTTACTGTGTGTGATGGATCTACATTGTAAAAAACCGGTACGACAATTTGTTCGTACTTTTCCATGCATTCGAGAATATGATTAAGTTCATCCAAGCACCATGTAGAAGAAGCATAGTTTTCTGAGAAAACGACTAAAGAAATTTTTGATTGCTGTATTGCTTTCTTAAGTGCATCTGAAATTTCATCTCCTTTCTCAAGATTGTTCTCATCTATATAGGTGATTATTTTTTTTTTATTCAAGGCATGGCACAGATGGCTAGTGAAATTTTGACGAGTGTCCTCACCTCTGAAACTGACGAAGACATCATGTTTTTTCAAAGAAGAAGAAGAAGAAGAAGACGCCATATAGCCAAGAAAAGCCACAATTGAAAAAGACTAACCTATCGCACGCAGTTTGTCTCAAGACAAAGGATCTTCACCATGCACATTTTTAAGCTTTTTATATGTAATTTTTATTTAAGCTTATTCCTCGGTATCTTCTTGGAATATTCATGAGAGCAGAGTCAAATAGAAGGAGCATTCTATGTTTGATTAAAAAATAATAATAATAAAGAGAAATATATAAAAATAAAGAAAAGAAAAGTGCAAGAACTTTCCGCGAAGTAGATCCGAAGCGTTTTCTTACTTGTAAAATAGCAAGGCCCATGTGATGAACGCTAGAATCTAGAACCCCCTTGGGTTATGGAAAAGTCGTTTAAAAAAAAAAAAAAAATTGCAATATGTCCTGAGGAACGTTCGGTGCAACCAGCAATAACGCCACGCTTTCTTGCGACAATATAGGAATTCAACTTCAGGATTATGCTATTTCAAAGCACTTAACGGCAATTTCAATGTCAACTTCTGCAGACCAACTTACATGGCAGTGGCATACATTCCATCCCATCCGTCCCCTCAACTCTTTTAATTTACTAAAATACCCTTCTTTTTTCTTTTTTTCTTTTTGTTTTTTCTCTTTTTTTCTCTGCACCAACCTTTCCATCTTGCACCATTAGCAAAACCTATACCATATGTGTATATAAACCATAAAGTGGCTTGCAAAGTTGTGTAGAGATAACAAAGACCCGGTGAGTAAATTTGCTGCGTCGGAGAACGTGCTCTCTCTCTACTTTTTTTTTACCACGATGACCATATTTTGAAGTTCTCTCTAGATTCCTTTTTTTTTTTTTTTTTTTTTAACCATATTCTGAAGTAGGTGTATTGTTTTAATGGGCTAACAACAGTAATCATAATTCTTAGCTAGAATTAGAAAAGGTTTCCCCCCCCCCCCCCCCCCCCCTTTTATTGACGTTAAAATTAAGAAAAAATTATAGGAAATAACATTTATTATGGAAAATAATTGATGTAAATAACAATGTTTTTTAAACATTTGAAATAAATAATAAATTTGCTTGATTAAAAAAAATTTCTGCATAAATAACGAATTTACAAGTCGTAAATAAATTATTTACTTAAAAATTTGTTTTTTACTGCTATTTGTTATAAATATTTTAAAAACCCGTTATTGATTTTGATTATTTTTTAGAAAGTGTTAATTACTCCTTTTTCCCAAAATTAAGTGGTGGAGTAATGCACTCAGAAATCAAAGCCCATCAGAAAGCTCATTTAAAAAAAACAAAAAAACAAAAAATAAATAAATAAAACAAAAAATAAAAAATAAAACAAAACCTTCAGAAAGCTTTACCAGCTGAGGGCCCTAATGAGGAGCTTTACAATCAAGGTCGTCGAATTTTTAGGTCCTTCCGCAAGGACCCACTACTCTGCCTTCCAAAAACATAAGATGCATTAATAAGGATGCATGCATGGGCGGTGAAAATTGTAAATGGTAAATGGACAGCGCCCATTAATTAAAAATAAAATAAACCGTAGCAACGACAACAACCAGAATCAAATATATGTCAGATCTTGAAGTACTTGCATCCATACTCGGGGTTGGTCATCCCCTATTCCCAGTCGCCCATGCTTCGACCGCCAAAAACTATCTGTTGGATTCCTAAATATCTGCCAATGACAACACAAGATAAAGCAATTAATAGACAAGATTTGCAGATCTTTCAAGTATTAGGTGGTATTGGGCCTTCTCAAGGTCAAAAGCTAACTCAAGAGGTCAGGCTTTTCCTCACACATATAAAGTATCCGCGTGCCCCTTCCACAACGTGCCCCTTCCACAACCGATGTGGGATTACCATAACAATCTCTCTCATCACACAACGGACCTGAGCTGGACTACCATCCACAACCGATGTCGGATTACCATAACAATCTCTCCCATCACACAATGGACCTGAGTTAGATGACCATCCACAACCGATGTGGGATTACCATAACAATCTCTCCCATCACATAACGGACCTGAGTTGGATTACCATCCACAACCGATGTGGGAT
Organism: Ficus religiosa; assembly: GCA_024759925.1. NCBI lineage: Eukaryota > Viridiplantae > Streptophyta > Magnoliopsida > Rosales > Moraceae > Ficus > Ficus religiosa. The sequence continues at coordinate 12,458 of JAFMPE010069867.1, forward strand.
TACCATATCAATCTCTCCCATCACACAACAGACCTGAGTTGGATTACCACTGAACCGTTTCTCCAAGATTGGGCGGAGATTTGTTCGCTAACTTGGCTCTGATACCAGTCTTAGATCGAATTGGGCCTTCTCAACCTCAAAAGCAATCTCGAGAGGTGAGGTTTTCCCTCACACTTATATAGTGTCCGCCTACCCCTTCCACAATTGATGTGGGATTACCTCAACATAAATAAACTACACAGAATCCACAATGAAAGAACTATAAGTTCTAAAAACTGCACATTTTTGATAAAACTGTTGTACTCACTCCGAACTTAGGACTGTCAAGTAGTTGAGAAGCACGTCAATGGCAAAATAATCTGATGTACCAAGGTCAACCCTGCAAAACATTAATATAGAAATTTTTAAAGTTCTATAAAGAAAGAGAACGAGAAGAGTTTCAAACATTATCTTTATTCGAAACACGCCGAGTCCCTCGGGCAATACCAAAAACGGCCCCAACTGTCCTGAAATTCAACGTCACCGATGTCATGGAATGATGAAGGCATCACTTTGAAACCCTTCTCCGCATCATACAGGGGATCAAAATCCATGGATGAATTCGCCAACTGTCAATTCTTTCTATTAGCATGTGTGATCGAGCTATGAAAAAGGGCATCACTGTAACTGGTATAGCAGAAACAGTAGCTAGATATGAAAGGATAAAACTTCATTGAAATGTAACAAGAATAACCCAACTAATGTGTACGACAAGGACTTCAGCATAGACCATTTTTCCGGTACTAAGGATGTCTAGTGCCCAAGGAAAAAAGATAACTTTGTAGTGAACTTTATAAATCAAGTTCTCCTACGCCAGTTAGTAGAGCTACTTTGAGAGACGGTATATGCCAATTTCCAACCAATTAAGAAATCAAGTGATGTCATTGATAATCTAATGACTCAAAACTGTTTCACAAGCAAGCATTCTGAGAAGCATGTACTAAGGAACAACTTTTTTGTCACAACATTTTTTTGATAGAGAAAAAAAAAAAAAATCCTTTTCATTGATTATAACAACTTTTTATATAACAATCTGTAGTGTATTAAAATCCAAGAGTAAGATAACACAGATCATTCAACATATGTTGCACTTGTATAATTCGTGGTTTTGGGAAAAAAAAGGAAAGATACAGTCTACAAGCTATACCATAAACTTGAGAAACGTCTTCATTTTCTCCTATCAAGATGCCCATACTTTTTAACCATCTGCAACATTCTAAGTACACAAAATTTATGACTACTTTGCCATCGCTAGCTTTGCTGCATCTTTTTCATGATAATTGAACGATATATCACAGATCAGATCAGAAATTGGCCAAGTAGTTCATGAGGCCACGTTGTGAATATCTAAACAAGGAGCATCCTGAAGTTCAAATCCTAAGGCAATTTGTTTCCTTACATGCAATTATATCTTGACCTAAACTTTTAATTATCACGGGTTTACATAGCATATTATGGCATAGTATGAAATACCTAAATACACAATGATAGAAACAAGTTATTTGATATCACAAAGATAGAAGCAAGTAATTTCCTGAAAACATAGGCAGCAGCAGAAAAAAGTTCAAAGAGTAAACGAAAATACAAACTATGGCCAAACCTGAAGATTAGTAGAGTTGAAGGAACCCAAGCGGCCCATAACATACCATGACTGATTAACCAGCAAGTTGTACTCAAGCAAATGAACAGGTCCTACATGACAAAAGATCCAAACAAAAACTGAAGCGACATCTAACAAATAGAAACTACCTGTTTTTCATTTACTCCAACATTTACCATCTAAGACGTTCATCGTAAAATTAACTATAACTAAGCAGCAATTAAAAGCCAAAATGGCAAGGTTGATGATCTACTTACACTACCGATGAGATCAACATCTCGATCTGACAGTGATCCATATAATTCAAACCATAGTAAGAATCAATAGGGTTGAAGCTGTCATCCACAGAAAAGAAAAGGTTATAAATTTGAAAAAATCAGAACTATATAGTACTCTGCACTAGACAAAATTGATACAGAGACTTCATATAGAAAATGTTGAAATATAAAACTATTATTGACCCACCTCCTAATAGCTTAAGCTTTTGGGAGAATTGGTAAACTAACATGGTATCAGAATAGGAGGTCCTAAGTTCGAACCCCTGCAATTGCACTATTTAACCCCATTTATTATCATTGCGTGTTGGGCCTATAATATGTTTCGGGCTTCTTATAATTTGTGTTAGACTTTCAAATTAATATTTGTCCACACGTTTGCCCATTGTCTGGCCTGCACGTGAGGGGGAGTGTTGAAATATAAAACTATTGTTGCCCACCTCCTAACAGCTTAAGCTTTTGGGAGAATTGGTAAACTAATAAAAAATAATAGAAGCAAACGAGTATGTTGTATTGAGGAGGAAAATTACTCTCTAAAGCTGACTTTGAAGGCAAGAACAGAACCCGTTTTCGATTTGTGGAAGTCTCCACCCTTTTTCCGGACTCTTTCTTCAACCTGTAGCATTTCTCTAAACATCATAAATCCACCTCACAGAAACGTTATACTGATTTCAGACCCCTTACAACAAATTTAGCAGCAAATCAACCATAATTTAAATAAATGTCAGTGACAAAAAAGTAAAAACATCAAAGTTTGACATTCTCAAGGGTAATTCCACGTTATATACCCAACCACAACAGAACCGGCTCAAGCCCAATGCTTTGTCTGGAAAAGCAAGCAACTTTACCACCCCATCAAATAACCGGGGGTGAGAAATCCCGTATCTATACATTTAGATTTCTCGATTGTTTAGAGATTTCCAGCAGCATTGGCTTTGGTTACTTTTAGACGATCCAAGTCAAAACAACTTCATTTGAACTACCAGGGAACCATTTTTTTACATCAGAGAAACATTAAGATTCAAGACCGAGACTCTTTGGATAAAGTAAGTCTAATAAATTCACTAAAACCATGAACTCAAGCTCATAAGTGAATGGCATAGTGGTAGGGTGCAAAGAACAGTTTATCAAAGGCACAAAACCAGCAACAAAGGCAAATACGTTTGTCTTCAATCATTCGTGAGTATTTATCATACACCGTAACATATAGGAGCATATATCATTGATCTACGATGTCGAAATTATTTATTGCTACATAGAATTAATACAATGTTACACCTCTACTTATAATATATATATATATATATATATAAGCGAATAAAGAGAAAACCAAACCTACTTTCTTACTCATAAGCTCAGGGTTGCCAATGCTGTCCCCAAGAACGGCCCTGAGGTCAGCATCATCTTTGCACGCGTCTTCCAACACTCTGCAAAATAAAAATAAAAATAAAAATAAAAATAAAAATAAAAATAAAAATAAAAATAAAGATAAAGATAAAGATAAATAAAAATAAAAATAAAAACCCACAACATTTTTCCAAAAATCTCAAGAAAACCAAATCATTTCCGCACCAAAAAAGGAAAAAAGCAAAGCAATTCAAAAAGACAAGGAAAGAGAAGAGACATTTACTTTGCCCAAGCGGGATAGTTATGGAGGCGATCGTACTCCCTCTTCCTCTTCTCCTCCCGAAGCTTGAGCAGCCTCCGACCTCTCGACGTCGTTCCCGATCCCTTCGCCGTTTCAGACCTCTCGCCGTCGTCTTTGGAGAGAGAAGCTGCGCAGAGAAACAGAGGAGGAGGTGGGTTTGGCCGCGAGAATGGTGCTACGAACAACAGAGACTGGTTCCGAGAAAGGAACGGGAACGGCGTCGTATTGACCTTGTAACATTGCCCTGAACAGCAGCAATAAGAAGAAGAAGGTGTTGCGGCGATGGCGCCGTTTGTATACATCTACGGTGTATGTTTGTATGTATAGGTGTATTTGGTGGGTGTATATGCTATATATGCGTGCTTGTATCTGCTAATCTCTTATCTGCGCCCCAGTTTGAATCCTGTTTATGATTTAACGACGATGGCTGATATTTTTTTAATCGCCTGATTTAATAGGGCATCTAACTTTTTTTTATTTAGAAAAAATAATTATTTATTATTTTTTAAATTAATTAATCAGTGATTAATTATAAAAATTAATAATGGATTATTGGTTAAAATGATTGGCTATAAAATTTAATAATTTACATTATGATTAAATTTTAAAAACTTTGATCATTTATAAAAGAAATTCTTAAAAAATGTTGTTTAGCTATAAATCTCTTTACTTTTCCCCAGTATTCAAGTTCCTTGATTTTTTTTTTTTTTTGGGTTGGGAAAAGAAAAAAAAATTAGAATTTATAACTAAATAGTTTTTTTTTTTTAAGATTTCTAATAAATTATCAAAATTTTTAAAAATTAGTTAAAAATCTATTTTTAAATAGTTAATTAATTTTTTAAATGATCAATCAGTCAATCACTGAGCGACTATTATGTGATCAATCACTAATTAATCATAACATAAATTACTAAATTTTATAATCAATCACTAATTGATCATTAGTCAATCATCAATTTTCGTAGTCAATCAGTGATTGACCAAATTTAAAAAATAACAAACAGTCATTTTTCAAAAAAAAAAAAAATTAAGTCATCTATTAGATTAAGTGATTAAAAAAGATTATCCAAACCTAATTTTTCAAAAAAGAATTTGTCGACTTATTATGTCGGCTTGTCTTCCCCACCCCCCCTTTCTAACTTTGTAGTTTCTTTGTAACTTTTTTCTAATTTTATTAGGGAGGAAAATTATATTCTTAAATCTATCCTATTAAAGTGCCTTTTTTTTTTTTTTTTTTGGGCTAAAAGTCCTATTAAAGTGCATTCTAATTCTAATTTGCCGATATTGAACTTTCTTTAATGAATATGTCCCTACTTAAACATTTTTCTTTTAATGCCATAATTGCTCCAATAAAAATATGTTCTCAAATACATTTATTCCTACTTGAACTTTTTTTTTTCTTTCTTTCTTTCTTGAGGGGATAAGTAGAGCACATTTGAGAAACAAAGATTTTGGTGAGAACAAATCAGATATAAAATACGAGAGGAAAACAAAAACAAAATGTTTACGTATGGGTGTACGAAAACAAAAATGACAGTAAGAAAAAATAAAAATAGAAAATAAGTAGATCATATTAAAGCAAAAATTTTTGGTCAACAAAATAAATCAAAGTAGAAAACTAAATAGCATACATATAAGAATGAAAAAAATAAATATATTTTTTGAGCAGGAATACATTTAAGAAACATTTTGTTGGTCAGCCAAGTTAAATCAAATAGAAAACTAAATATGTATCATTACGAGAATTAAAAAAACTCTACTTGCCTATGCATGAATCAAAATCATTAATTTGGAATCTTATATTTTTTAATGTGCCCTGTAAAAATAATGTTTTCATTAATATGCACAATTATAATATTCCAAAAATATTGGTTATTCGAAAATGGTACCCTCATTACAACCCGTCAGTACATGAGTTGGTATCAAATTCAAATATGTCATACCACAATAAAATTTCTCAACTTTGTCTCTACTTAAATATATTTTCCTACAAACTTTTAAGATAATATTATTTCAAACTTGGCCCTTATAAATATATTTTTGTTGAAAAAAGTAATCTTAGCATTTTTGTTGAAAATATCTTTCTTCTCTCTAATTTACCTATACTAAAAAATTATATATATATATATATATATATA
>JAFMPE010069978.1:485-23153 GCA_024759925.1 Ficus religiosa
TTTTAATTCTTAAAAGAGGCTATTTGTAAATTTTGATGAAAATCATACGTAAAAACATGATTAATACAAAATCGGGAAGCCCTTTTGCATATATAAGTTCACACTAGTACTAAAATCAAATATATATATATATATAACTACTCTCATATCCGGCACATCATTTTTATCGAACACGAACTGTACTTGTAACGGTTAGTGTCTTGAATTGTATCGAACAATATCTTGAGTTATATCAGTTAATCTCTTAGGTTATCCACATCTTTTCTTATATATATATATATATATATATATATTAGTAAAAAGTAAAATATTTAATCATGAATGTTACTGATGAGACAAATGAACAGGGAGAGCGGATCCCTCCATAATGTTGGGTGTCAATGTACAATTAATTCAAATGTTTGTGTGTCTATCTTATCAAACATAAACACACCCACGAGTTGTTTTTGGATCTAATATATATTTACAGATTCATAATATTATACGTGATTGATACAGTTTACTAAGAAAAAAATATTGGAGAACGACAATAAATTTTATTTCTCACACTTTTAAACATCAATTGTGACATTTCCTATTATTATTTTTAGTTTGTCAACTTTTTTCCTCTTAATTATAATGTAATAACGAATCAACTGAATGCAGTTGATAAAAAGTATACGTATGTTAAATATATATATATATATTTGCTTTTAAATTTATTTATTGTGTTGCTTATGATGTGTCAGCCTCTCAAGCCAAGGGAGGTAGAGCATCGGCAAAAACGACCAACGAGCTGAGGTGGCAGATTTTTAGGAGATGCAAACAAACATTTGTGAAGGCAAACTGTTTGATATTTGGCATAAAGGCAAGAGGACGACAAAGCCGTTGCATTTCCCTCCACACATTTCCATTGTTGCCTTATCCTTGATCTCTCTTCAATGTCTTTCTCTCTCGTTTCTTTCCCTCCAAACAAACACCCCCATAAAAAAAATAAAAAAAAATAAAAAAAATAAAAAAAAACCTAGAATCTCAGCCTTCAATTTCCTCTGCTGTTCTCTTTCTCTCTGGCTCTGTTCTTTCCCAATGGCTAGCAAGTTAGCCTTCACTTTGACATCTCCAAGGCGACCTTTCTCTTCACTTATTCAAAGACCCTTTAATCCACTCCCTCCTCCTTCTTCTTCTTCATCATCAAGGATTCAGTCTTTTCACTTCAATGGACGACAGTTGTGCCTTCGCCGCCGGCTTTCGGTTCTAGTTCCCACTAAGGCCACCGCTGACCAAGAAGGTTTTTTCATTATCATCTCAATCTCTCTGATGCTTTGATCACCAGATTTCTAAATTTAAGTTTCTGGTTATTCTTTCTCTCGTTCCCACCAAAGGTTTTTTTTTTTTTCTTTCTTTTTCTTTCTTTCTGGAGGTTTATTTATTCACAATCATATGTCGAGCATATATAAAACCTTTGGAATTGAGAAACACTCTAGTTATGTATAAGATGAGAATTTTGCAGTAAAATGACAGAATTGGATGAGGAGATTTGTTCTTCTTGAACTTTAACTTTATTTGCTTTGCTTCTATGGATGCTTGAAAAATCAACGACTTTGTTTAGTTCTTCTAGATTAAGTTTCCGGGGGTCGTCGGAAAATTCATGTACTGACACCCATGTGTTATTCCAGGCAAGGTTGAAGAAGAGGAGGTTGTTGACAGCAAGATTTTGCCTTATTGTAGCATTGACAAGAAAGAAAAGAAGTCATTGGGTGAACTTGAGCAAGATTTTCTTCAAGCACTGCAAGTAATTTCATTGTCAGATTTTGATTAGAAAAAGTTTGTATTCTTTTGGGATACTAAAATTTCTTTTTATTGTTATTATTTTTCCTTCTACAGGCATTCTATTACGAGGGAAAAGCTATAATGTCGAATGAGGAATTTGATAATCTTAAAGAAGAACTCATGTGGGAGGGCAGCAGTGTTGTTATGCTAAGTATGTACTGATTTTGCATATCTTTTGTATACGATTATATAATACACACACACACACACGTTTAAACTTAAGAAAAAAGAAAATCAAGTTTTTCTAAGTTTTAACTTTGCAACCATTTCTTAATTCCATAAATGCAGGTGCCGATGAACAGAGGTTTCTGGAAGCTTCGATGGCTTATGTATCTGGGAAACCAATTCTGAGTAACGAAGAGTACGACAAACTGAAACAAAGATTGAAGGTTAAAATAACTTACTTTGTAGCCTCAACTAAAAAAGAAAATGTTATTAGCTGTTCTTGTTTCTCCCTATTATGCACAAGCTCATTTGCTCTAATTTCTTGCTTTCTAGAGTGAAGGAAGTGAGATTGTGGTAGAAGGTCCTCGGTGCAGTCTTCGCAGTCGAAAGGTGAGTTGATAACCCTATGTTCTAAGTTGGTTTTTCAGCGATCTCACTTGTCTATAGAGCAGTTTAGGTTGCTGGGGCTAATGAGGTTTTCTTTCAACATTGTAGGTTTACAGTGACCTGTCTGTTGACTATCTCAAGATGTTCCTATTGAACGTTCCGGCGGCTGTCGTTGCGCTTGGATTGTAAGCGATGGAATTCTCTAACCCTTATCAGCATTTAGAAATCAACCTGTAGATAATGTCATTCTTGATTTGTTGTCGTTATTACAAGATTAATTGTTCAATGCGATGATATTTTGTTAAAGCTAAACGTTTCCTTTTTAGTTGTACTAATTTACCTAAATTTCTTGTCGGCTGCTTATCCTACCAGGTTCTTCTTCTTGGATGACATAACCGGATTTGAAATCACGTATCTTCTGGAGGTGCGTACTCATCCTTAACTTTCACTTCATCTTTGTTTTAATCCTGCAGAATGGAAAAGGACACAGCTGCGAACTTTTCAAATTTCCTCGTCTTGTCGCAAATTTTCTTCTATTAGAAGTCAACACGCTTTACATTTTCAAATTTCATCTGATTTCTTAACTAAAGTTTTCGATAACTGATTTTGGTTGCAGCTGCCAGAACCATTCAGTTTTATTTTCACATGGTTTGCCGCAGTGCCCCTCATAGTCTGGCTATCTAACACATTCACGAACGCGATTGTCAAAGACTTTCTGATCTTAAAGGTAAGTCCATGCCTTTCTTACCAATTCTCGGACGCAATTTCAAAAAAACCACATGATGTCTAAGTTTGTATTTTCAGTACTAACATGATAAGGTTCTTCTTTAGGGCCCTTGTCCCAACTGTGCAACTGAGAACACCTCCTTCTTTGGTACCATATTGTCGATTTCAAGTGGTGGTACCACAAACAAAGTTAAATGCTCAAAGTAAGTTTGAAGCTGTAACCATTTTTATTCGGTTGTGATTTTCGAAAGACTGCAGAATTTACTCATGCCGACAAAAATGAATTTTTTTGCTTTCTCAGCTGTGCAACTGAAATGGTGTACGACTCAAATACCCGCTTGATTACATTGCCAGAAGGAAGCAGCACTTGATTTGCAGGTATATGTTTGGTAATAAGAATATCTAAACTCCTTGGGATGTCCCTTTGAGAACACTTTCGCTAATCCTTCAGACATGGCACGTCATCCATCAACGTGGCATCAATGGTTACTCCAGTATTTGCAATGTACTTACAATTATATTGCGTTCGAAAAACACAGGGCCAACAAGGTGCAGGACAAATGCATTCCATATGGGATATAAAGCTAGATCACTGACTACTAGTGATAAGGTGGAAGCCAAGCGTGTCACAAAATACCTGTATTTTAAATCCTTTTTGTGGGGAAGGGAATTTTCATCATTTTGTGAGGTTTTAGTGACGTCTAAAGTATATTGTTATGTGAATATTATACAATCTGTATGTATTCTTATTTATATACCCAACAAAGCTTATTTGTAAGGGGACACCACACCACCCCACCCCACACCCCCACCCAAAACCCCCCCCACCCCCCCCCCCCCCCCCCCCCCCCCCCCCCCCAAAAAAAAAAAAAAAAAAAAAAAAGGGAGAACTTAAGTATGCAGGCTTGCATCTGAAGAGAGAAGTGTGTAGAGGTCATGTGATGGAATTCCTTAGAAAACAATATCACATGTACAAATTCCTAATTTTTTTGTTTTTCTTTTTCCTCAGGCATACATCTGAGAAGAGATCAGCTTTTTTTTTTTTTCAAATATCGTCTTTCCTCCATTTTCTATATTAATCTCTCTCTCTCTCTCTCACTATATATATATATATATTTGCAAAATGGGACAAATAATTCCCGATTTTTAGGTTTTGAACCCAAGAGCTCGTACCCAAATCCCTCCCCTTCTTCCAGTTAAGCTAACAAAGCAGAGAGGTCAGAGGATTCTGATAATAAACATATTCAAGCAAGAAGCACACTATTAAGATTAAACCAATGATTTTTCAATATTCTAACACACTTACAACCTAGAGATCAGGACGTACACAGAAAATGTAGGATATTGTAAACTTATCCTCCTTAAACATCAACAACTTTATCCCTTATATGATAGCCACATCCAAATAATCCCCAATCTGCATTATCAAAACCACACTTGTGAGAACTAAGAACCTCAATAAGATCATATTGTGCGGATGTAACTGAAAACTTGAAATTTTATCTTGTACCTGGAAATCGAGTTCACCCAATGCCTTGCCGTCATCCAGTCGTCTCCCATTTCCGAAAGATTGCGTCATCCCTGCCTGCAGAATAGCCGTAAAACCCACAGTGTCTTAGTAACAATCAGGATAGTTTTAACAAGCATGCGAACAACAAGTAGATCGGAAATTCTACTGACTAGCTACTATTCAGAAGCATGAATTTCTTTCACTTCAAAGGTAAAGATGTACCCTTTACCTGTTTTAACACAAAACGACCACGTTTATCGGGGTACACAAAGGCAAAGGATAGTTTTGCATTTCTTCTCCTCGCTGCTGGAACTACCTCTTTGACCTGACAAATAACTAGAATCATTTATGGACTAAATTTGGTGAAAAATGGAAAGATGAGGAGGTAAAACAAAACGATATGGACCACATACAAGATCAGTTAGTTCACGTAGCGTTGCATCTTTCCATGTATAAATTTGGACCTCATCTTTGGGTTCCTTGCCTCTCACTGCAAAATCTTCTTCATTGTGATGGCCTCCAATCTAGACCAAGTTCAAAAAGGGAAAGAGAAGTTAACTAAAAAGAAAAGTGTTTCAATTCACAGTAGAAGTAAGTTAAGGATCGGGTGTAGCCAATATCAATGACACATCCAAAGAAAAATTGGAATATGATTCTTTTACTCAGTTCTCAAATAACTCAAGATCCAGCTCTTCTAAATAGGTACTAGACCAAGAAGCAAAATCCTACACAAATACGCAAATACAAAAACTTAAAACACATTCGACAGAAATATCCTCACTCATGACTCAAAACATAAAGTAAAAAAAATCCGACATAAGCCTTCTTCTTAAAATCCCAACGTTCCCAATTCCCATATTACATTGTGAGCAAGAGAATTACCGTACTCTCTAGTCCACCAGACAAGTCTGCGACGAAGGCAAAGTAGGAATGCCAATGATCGTTTTAGCCCTTTTTTCCCCTTTGCTAAAAGGAAAGACTTGTAGAAATAGAGAGTGTCGTAACCACATAACTCCGGGGAAACAATGCATCACCAAGTATAGTACGGATCATAAAAGTAGATTGCTCATATACTCCGCCTACTGCCATGGAGAAACTGAAACCCAAGATCTTGACGAGAAAAACGAACAACTTTACCACCCCATTGAATGAGCGGCAGTCAGTTATAGCCTCGATTCATTCTATTCACACTCTTATCACTAGTTATGTTAAGCCATTTCTACTAATCTACACTACACTTCCTTTTTCTCTCTCTTCCAGCTTGCAGTAAAATTAACCCACAAAAAAGATTGCTTCTTTGACTCCTATATCAAAAAACTTAACAAAATACAACTGAATTCCTCCAAATAATAGAAAAATAAATAAATAAACAGAATTTCCGTAAAAATATATGAAGTAATGAGGCAATTGTTCATTTACCTTAGTGAAGACGCGAAGCAACAAAGGGCAAGTCTGCGTCAAAAGAGCAGAAGAAAATCATCAAGAAATATGAAGAAAAAGAAAAGAAACAAAAATCAACCAATACAGAAGAGCAATTGAGAACGTGAAAGGAAATTAGAAACCTTTTCGCGATCGACGGGTTCGAAGCGGGGGCGAGGGAGGGCCGGTGGCGGAGCTCTCGACTGAGGCGGTGGAGGGCCCGGTCTTCCGCCGGTTGAACCGGTGGCCGGAGGCGGCCGGTAGTGGGGTGGGGGCCCGCCTCCTCCGCCAATCTTATCGTCCCTGCTTCGCTTCTCCATTGTCGTTAGGTTTCACTGAAACACCCCTAACAGTAAAAGTTCTTTGGATTTTCTTCTTCCTTCCTGATTACACCACAATGGGGCTCTTCTGTGGCCCATTGGACTTTTGTTGTTTGGCCCATCAATTAATGGAGCCGTCTGTTCTTGGGCTCCAATCTGGGATCCAGATCCAGATATAAATCTGTTAACTTAACGGCGTCGTTTGATTTTTTTCCCCCTCCAAAATAAATCATTGGATTTTTTTTCTTTTCCTTTTCAATATAGAGTGAGGCTTCTATATGCACTTCCACCCAAAAAAAAAAAAAAAAAAAGGGCCTATAGATGCAACTATAGGATTTATTTATATATATTAGAACGAAAAATTAACCAAATAACCATCATTTATTCATCTATCGACTAACATAATATAAACTCCTTTATCTTAATCAACATGACATAAATTATAGTTTAATTTTATATTATATTAGTCTAATTTTACTTTTTTGTGTTATATTGATATAATAATCTTTAAATTAGTATTATTTAAGTACTTTTTCCCTTATTATTATATTAATTTTGTGATCGGTGCTAACACATTATTCTTTGATTTGGGATTAGCTTTGAAAAGCTTATAATTTCTTGCAATATTTAGGTCGGTTAGCTTTGTTTATTATTAGACTACAATTTGAATTATATCCTCCATGAAAGTCAAATATTTTTTTTATGCCATGTCTAAACTTTTTGAATTTCAAATAATTAAAATCACTTGATAAATTTTATTTTTGTTTTTCTTTGTTTTTGTTTTTTCTTTTTTTTTTTTGAATTTAAAAATAAGATATTTGAACACTATAATTTATAATGAAATTAGATGTGGAATTACCAATGTTTATAACCACAATTTTATTATCCTTACAAAAGAGTATTTCAAAAATTAAAATTAGGACGCATTTTTTCTTTTCCCCAAATTTAAGGATAGGGGAGCCATACATAACATTTTATGATGAAATCAAATGTGAAATTACCGTTAAAAAATGCCCACAATCATGAAAATCAGGAAGTATTTAAAAAGGTACATAGCTTCTTCTTCTTCTTCTTCTTCTTTTTTTTCCCCAAGAATAATATGAATATAGCTTCGATTATATTATAACTCACAGACTATCAATGTTAGTATACCCCCTAAGCATTATCAAAGAGGCGAGTTTTTTTTCTCGATGAGGAGCGTGTTGCCCGAGTTCTACCGGATGTGTCAATGGAAAGAATATGTGAGAACGTACTCTCTGATCTTCTCCATCGCTAGGTTAATAAAAAACAAGCTTTCATATTTAAGACTCCAAAAAAAGTCAATTAGTAATCAAATCTTTAACCATCGCAGGATGATAATCCATTTTGACTAGGACACCACACTCCATCAACCATCTTAAAGTTGATATCGGAAGATTATTAACCCAAAATAAATGTTCACCGCTTCTTATTAATTTTTTTTTTTAAAGGAATACGACAGCAAAATAAAACAAGAAAAAAAGGGAACCACCAAGTGTACAATTTTTTTTTTCCCCGGTCAAAAAGAGATAGATGAAAGTGCCAAATCATATGAATATCAAAGGACAAAAGTACTAAAGACCTTACAAATAATTATTTTAGTTTTTCCTATAGAAAAAAATAATCCAGCATTCTATTATAAGCTATAGTATCTTTTTTCTTTCTTCTTTTTTTTTTTTTTTTTGGGCGGTTGGATTAGAGAATGTAGTTATTATCTACCCATTAGGAAGCTCAAAGCATGTACAAAACCTGCCCGCACGTCCCCTGCCCATTAAATATTTGAGTCATACGAATCAACGGCTAAGATCTTGTGATTGGTTTATCAATCTAAGCTTCTAATATATGATAATCATTCCTTATAGTAGTTATACACCTTATTTCAAGACAATATATAGATATACACGTGTACAATGGGCCTCAAATTTTTTCATTTTATTCCATATTATAAAACACTTTTTTTTTTTTTTGGCTGAGATATAAAACACTAATTTGACTTGAAGGACATGATCTTCGTGACCGTCACGAAGGTAATATTTTTTTGGCAATAGAAAGTTGAGCAATTTGATCATTATATAAGCCAGCATGTACTCTCCAATGGGCATCGTAGTTTGGGATTATAGAAAAAGCCTGCCTTAGCTAATAGAGGGAGAGCTCTAACTCCATGGCTTCCTTCGTTCATTCTTGGTCCTTCAGTAACTTCTTTTTGTTAGCATGCATGATAGCCGGAACAACTGCGGGAAAAGTCGCATTGCCAAAGGCCATTTATTACCAACCAAGCCCTTGGAAACTCGCTCACGCTACATTTTACGGCGATGAGACAGCACAAGAAACTATGGGTATGTAAATTAATATGTTCGTAATATTGTTCGTCATGATATTAGTGAGTAGGTTAAATTTTTGTAACTGCTCTTATTGATATTTGTGTCAATAAAAATCAGAATGCCATCTTTTACTGACTTTTCAGAACTGCTTTACAAGTTAACTGCTTTTAGTGAGATTTAGGTTGGTTTGTGCCTAATATTTTTGCTAGGTTTACCAAACATACTTATTAGGATCCTAAGGAGGAAACATTAAAAAACGTTACTAATGGGATTTTTTTTTTTTTTTTTTTTTTGTGGGAATCCTAGGAGGAGCTTGTGGGTATGGAAACTTGTTTGACAATGGCTATGGAACGAGCACAGCAGCTTTGAGCACAGCACTATTCAACAACGGATATGCTTGTGGGCAATGCTTTCAAATAAAATGTGCTCAGTCCAAAAATTGCTACTCAGGGTTTACCACCATCACCGCTACCAACCTCTGCCCCCCCAACTGGTCCCTGGACTCCAATGCCGGCGGGTGGTGCAACCCACCCCGGGTCCACTTCGACATGTCCAAACCCGCTTTCATGAAAATCGCATGGTGGAGGGCCGGCATCGTCCCCGTTCAGTACCGTAGGTATGTAATTACAATTAAAAATTATTCAACAAACACAAAATAAACAATCACGTGACAGAAAATAATTGATCAATTGTGCCATAAAATAAGTTACCAAACTCAAATATTTCGTGATAACTTAAATTTATATTTGGATGTTTCAGTGAGTCATGTCACATATAAGAATCTGTCACTTGACATAATCTATGTGCTGGTGGACTTTTTGAGCCTTAGATTGATGTTGAGACCCTAATCTTTATAGACTCCTTTAATGATGTTGAACAGGAATGTGAAGATAACACAGATCTCTCTTTTTTCTGTCCAAAAAAAAAATTTACGAGCTAATTCAGGTATTTTCTATGTGGTTGTAGGGTGCCCTGCATTAGGAAAGGAGGGCTAAGGTTCACCTTCCAAGGAAATGGGTATTGGTTGTTGGTATATGTGATGAATGTGGGAGGAGGGGGTGACATTGCAAGCATGTCTGTGAAGGGCAGCCGAACTGGATGGATAAGCATGAGCCACAATTGGGGAGCCTCATACCAAGCTTTTGCAACTCTTGGAGGCCAAGCTCTCTCTTTCAGAGTCACCTCCTACACCACCAAACAGACCATCGTCGCTTCGAATGTTGCTCCTACAAATTGGCGTGTCGGGTTGACTTACACATCTAATGTCAATTTCCGTTAAAATCAATTTCATGATCAACCCCAAAAATTGCATTTTGTTTTTTGGGGGGAGAATTTTCTATGTTTTAATGTCATTTTGTTGGCTGAAGAATGAATGAACTCAGGAGTCATGAGTGACCAACTACTTGTTTTGGCGAGTTGGTTTTTAGTAAATATATATATATATATATATATGGTATTTTGCTCCTATACATATAAGATTATGGAACATCTTATTTTATCCACTTTTTCGTACTTGAGATGAGATAAAAAGAAGGCTCCTTTTTGGCTTCTTGAACCTTTTATTCCTCCAACGTATGTTTGAATTTCTGTACATGATCTTTTCGGTGAAAAGGGGTTCTTCACTTTCAATGGACTAAAGCCTTTCTCAAACATGGGCAATAATGCAATCATTCTCTTTTGAACCGTGTTTTAGCCTCCAATAAGATTTGAGAACTAGGAAGGCCAAAAAAAAAAAAAAAAAAAAAAAAAACTAGTTATTCTGTGCGGTTAAATAGAAGAAAATTAAATGAAATTAAATTAATGAATATGTGACAATGCAGAATTATGTCTAATTTTTTTAAGATCGATTGTTCTATTTAACGTCTTATTAGTTATTGGCTTGAAATTCCAAATCATATATTTTTGACATATCTAGCTTGCAATCATCTTATTATCTTTTTGTAGTAAAAAATGCAAGAAAAAAAGACGCCCTCTCGAATCTCGAATCTTAAATACTTCTAAGCATGATCATAACATGAAAACACACAAACGAATTTGACCCCGTTCCAGGGCAAACAAGTCGCATGGCATGCTTGCTAACGTGAGCCCCACAAAGTCTTCCAAGTGGGAAACACGTTTTCAAGCACAAATAAGAGTGTTGAGCCACCAAAGAGCAAATTAAAATAATAATAATAATAATAAATAATAAATAAAAAAACAAAGAGAGAGATAGAATTCTACGATTGACATGAAAATATGGTCTTTTAATTCCATACTATTTTTTCTTGTAAGATCACGTCAAAATCATTATTGTACAAAATAAAATTTAGTAAAAATTTGATTATTTATTATGATATTGGGACGAGGTCGGAGTGGATATGCTTACTCCACCTCCATACACTCCAATTTTTTCTCCCATACCTATTCCTAAATCCGTCTAATTTAATACGGGTATAGATAATTTCCACTAAGAGTGTTATACATGTACCTTACCCATTTACCCATAAAAAATTAAAAAAAAAACTCAATAAATTTCGTTAAAGTTTTCATAAAACTTAACAACATAATCACAAATATAATAGAAAATCAAATTAAAATCTTAAAAACAAATCCAAAATTCAAGAATATATAAACTAAATCCATAAAGAAAACTAAATATTAAGACTATAAAAGTCCACAATATATATTTATGTATAAATCTATATTTTTATGACGATGAATATAAGTGGGACGGGAGAGGGTGAGGGTGCGGGTCTAGGGAAGCTTCCTCCACCCCCATCCCGCACCTACGTGGGAGTTTAATCTTAACCTCAAACCCGTCTTTATACCCATATATCATTTCCCATCCTTGTTCTTAATGGTGTGGGTACCCGCGTCCATAGGTAAAATTGTCATCCCAATTTATTTGTGTCATATAAATGAAATCTTTTTGTTTTTTTTTTTTTTTTGTTTTTGGTTTTAACCCTAGCCAAGTGCATAATTTTCTAACACATGTTTTATTTGATTAGTGTTGAAGTTAATTATTTTTAGTGCAATATTAGTCTCTGGTCATTTGAATTTTTAAAATTTTGACAAAGGTAATCACACATCTTTCACATGGAATTTAAAACTTGAAAGAAACAATAACATAAAGTACAAATGTTGAAGACAATTCCTTTAAATATCCTTCGGAGTTAAAATTTTAAAGCTATCCTCAATTTTACTATCAATTACTAAAACCGTTGAAAAAAAAAGGTTACGTTCAGAGACTAATCTAATAAAAACTAAATAGTCACTCCTTAAGTACGATAGCACCAAAAAATAAATAAAATATTTATCAAAAAAATTAAAAAAAGAAAAAGAAAAAAAAATGTTCTCCTTTCATTGCCTAAGCACGCCAAGTCTCTTCTTTACCTCCTATAGCCATCAAGTGCCATCATCGCCCACGCTCTAAAATCATTTCTCCCCAACCTAGCCACTTTACTTTTTTCCTTTTCTTTTTCTTCTTTTCCTTTTTAGATTGACATCTCTATTTTTGGTTTCCAAGACAATATAGAAAAGCAAATAGTTTTTTCTGCCTTGTGAACTTTGATCTGAGCAAAGTCTTCTTCAACCAAAAAAAAAAAAAAGAAAAAAGAAAAAAAAAAAACAGAGAGAGAGAGAAGAAGAAGAAGAAGAAAAAAGAGGCCAACTTTACTGTCAAGGGCTACCACCTAACTCTCATCCCTTCTCTTAAGGCCAACATCATGAGAAACAAAGTAAGAACTTTCTTCAAACTTTTGCTTGCTTTCTCTCTAAACAACCAAAGCTCTTTGATCTATAAACTAAACCCAACCCTCCAAACCTTTCTCTTTCCCACTTTTCAACTAACATCGCAAAATTTGAACCAATTTTCGATCACATTCTCTTCAAAGAAACCAAACCAAGTTCTCCCAAGAAAAGGGCTCAATTTTGAATCAATTCTCTCACATGGGCACTTTTTTTTCCCTCACTCTAGTGATTCTCTCATGGGCATTATTGCCATCAATGAGGACTGAAGCTCAAGCCATCAGATCATCTCACCTTCTAGACCTTCTCATAAGAGACTACACTTTCAAGTCCTTCAACACCACCTTACCAACCGGCCTACCTTACTTGGTACGCTTACCGGCGAATTTCTCCGGCATAAGGATCAACACGGTGAGGTTCCGATGCGGCAGTCTCCGGCGATACGGCGCCAAGGTTGAGGAATTCCGTCTCGGGATTGGCGTCATCATTCACCCATGTGTGGAGAGAGTCATGATTGTTAGCCAAAACTTGGGATACAACTGGTCATCTATATATTACCAAAACTATGACCTATCGGGTTACCAACTTGTGTCCCCTGTTTTAGGCCTATTGGCTTACAACGCCGGCACTGATCTGAATTCAGGTAACCCGTTCGAGCTCAGAATCATTGCCGGCGAAGGCGAGCTGATTAAAATAGACTTCCGGAATGTCACAAGGGTGGTCAACAATTCCTCCATAACTCCTTTGTGTGCTAGCTTTGAGACTGACGGAAAAGTGACAATGGCAAAGCAAGTATCTCCTAACGTCTGTGTGGCCAAGAGGAATGGCCATTTTGGGCTGGTTATAGAGAAGCCGTCGCCGGCGCAGCCGCAGAGCAAGAAGGAGAAGCCGTGGAAAGTTGCCGTGGGAAGCTCGGTTGGCGCGGCATTAGGCGCTTTTCTCTTGGGATTGCTCCTTGTGGCCATGTTTGTGAGGGTGAAGAAAAGGTCAAGAATGGAGGAGTTGGAGAGAAGGGCTTATGAGGAAGAGGCATTGCAGGTCTCAATGGTGGGACATATCCGAGCTCCGATGGCTTGCGGAACCAGAACGACGCCGTCGGCGATGGAGAATGAGTACATTCCTCCTCCTCGTTGAGATGTGATGATCATGATCATTTGCTCTTTTTTTGTGATTGTGGAATTTCTGATATTGATTCTTTTTGTAAAATTAGCCCAAGAGTTTTTAAATTTTTGTATTGGTTTTTGGATAATGTAAAGTTCAGACCAAAATTCTTCTTGTAGGTTCCAAGATCAGGTGAGATCCATTCTTACATTCCAAAAGCAAGCTGAGATTTTGCTTCCCTTTTTGCAGTGTTGTGTAAATTAAATGTTAAAACAGTAGAGTAAATATTTCAAGAGAAAGAAAAAAAAAAAAAAAGAAAAAGAAAAACTTTTCTTTTCATGTTTTGTACCATGATAAATAGTGTTGTCATGAGCAACAAAAGGACTAAAATTTAGAACCTCAAATTAACTTGAGTTTTACGTCACTTTTTTTTTTTTTCTTTTAGAAATATGATATTCGAACTCTATACCTTTTAATATAGTCATATGAAATTATTACTAGGCTTTATTTGTAATCACTTTTTTTTTTAATTCAACTTGCGACTAAATAAGAATCTTAATTTGTTTGTTCATTATTAAACAAAAATGTTAATTTGTTAATTTGCAAACCAAATTTGTTAATTTGCATGGATGTTAATTTGCAAACCAAACGAAACAATTTTTTTCCCCCTAAACAAAACGAACCCTTATTTGATTGGCTTCTATGAGGAATTAAAAAGAAAACAAAGAACTTGACAAATTTTGCATTCTCACTTTCTTTCTTTTGTCAAGTAATGAAGCATAATTAGCAATATAGGAGAATACTAATCCCTGTTTGGTGGTTAGTAAAAAGTAGCTAATTTAAGAGGGAGCTACAAGAAAGGAATATATATAACGATAGTTTTGAAACACCGTATCTTTAAAGGTAAGAAGCAAGAGTAGTGAATGCTAAAGCTAAACCTAGGCTATTATAGCCATTCCCATTTTTTAATTTTTAATTTTTAATTTTTTAATTTTTTTTGATGGAAAGGTCATGCGATTTGTCGTTCATCCTCTACTTGGAACGACATGTTATCTTTCCTTATGTGCTGTCGTTTCTATAGCTTATGTTCTTTCTTTCAGCTATTGTCGTTTTTGTATTAAGAACTGTTAGTTGTCGTTTCTGAGGGTGTTACCTAGCCTTTTTTTAGTAGGTAAATGAGCCTTGCCAATTGAGAAAATTAGGTAGAAAGTAATGTTTTGAGATCTCCTTATATTTTGTTTACTCTAATATTAAAGTTGATAATTTTAATATTATAAAATAATAAAATTATCAACTTTAATGTTATAGTGGGTATAAATATAAAAAGGCGTAAAATTAATCACATTCTTGCATTAACCCCTTGTAATTTTAACCACTTTTCCCTGGTGTGGCTCCAAATGATATAGCATTGGACCACAATGGGTGTGCTCATATAGTTTGAAGGCTTTATCGCTGAAATCTTGCAGATTGGTATGACATGCAATGATTTCCGGTGTTTGATTTATAGGTTTGGACGGAAATTTTTAATGTGAATCAGATCCACCGTTTAGAAAACCATTTGGAAAAAAAAAAAAAAAAAAAAAAAAAGAAACAAATAAATAAAGGACTGTATTTAGATTGAAAAATCCGGTTTAAACTCAGATTTGTCGATTCAAATTCAGTTGAAAAAAAAAAAAAAAAATTATTCCAACATTGCGAACCAAAACAAACATACAGATTCTGAGTAGGACATGAAAAATTGAAGCAAATGCCTCTGATTTGCAGAACTCTTTGATCATTCTTCAATTGATTCAATAGCAAATAATAAAGCTAACATATAAGACTAGGAGTAGCCTTTCCCAAATGGTTGATTGTAGATAGTCAAAAGGTAATGATCTTTACTTGTCCTTTCTCATGGTTTTTATTATATCTTATTCTTTTTGGCATTCCATATATTTAAATAAAATTAAATTGAATTTAAAAAAAAAAAAAAAAAGATTCCTTATCACAAGGTCATGTGATTTGATCTACAATCATCTCCTTACAGCAAAGATGTTTGTAAACTGTATTTCAACTTCAATAATTGACATTTTAAATAAAAACACAACATCCATTACATTCTAACAAGAACTATGCATTTAATAAATTTTTACTTTTATTTTTTTACGGGAGTTGTAATCAGAATTTGATTAATCACTCGAGATCTCGAATAGCACTTCATCTAGTGCAAGTTGAAAGTATTTTTCTTTCTTTATTTTTAAATAAAAATATGTAATTTTCATAGATAATTAGTAGTCATCTTATTGTTAAACCAAAAATAAAAATCACCTTCGCTAACTTTTAGGGAGAGCAATAACAAAATTGAAGGAAAGGAAGAATGAAAAGCCAACAACTCCCTAAGATACTTTAGCAAAATTTATAAGGAAAAAAAAAACCAAAAATATTTATCTTTTTTTTTTTTTAAATTTAATTGGGAGAGAAGTTTTTTCTCCTATGTTAAGACTACTATATATTTCGACAATTTTCATTAGGATTTTTCAACATATAACTTGATAATATTAAAAAAAAAAAAAAAAAGGAGTGGGGGGGAGAGAGAAAAAGATGGGTATTTTCATTGCCGGCATAATGGGTTCCCAGGAACACTAGTTTAAAATCAATAATCGATCTTTTCAGATTAAAATAAAAAGCAATTATTGGCATTATCGAAAAAAAAAAAAAAAACTTTGAAATTGTCGAATTAAAAAAATTAATAATCATTCTGTCATGTCCAGATTAGGAATATAATTATATTCTTTTTTTTCCTTTTTTTTTTAAAGAAAAATTTAGGTTTTATTAAGAAGCCAAATCGGTTATAATAACAGATCCAATCAATCTAGGAATTATATTCAAACCAACAAAATCCATATAACATCAATATTCTTTTCTTTTCTTTTTTTTTTTTTTTTGTTTTAACTAAACAAGCAAGTTTTCCTCTTTTATCATTAACTTTAACACGGTTTCCGATTAGAACATCTATAATGAAGTGTCATAATTTAAACATTGAGGTAAAAAATTGTTACTAACTTTGATAGTAAATTTGATAAAATACTAAACTTAAAAATAAATTTATAAAAAAAATAACAAATACCAAGTTTTACATTTGATTATTATTAATTAACACCTTAATCTTTTCATCTAATTATAAATTTCTTATTTTTAAATTATTTAAATATTAAACTTTACTTTAACGAAACAAAAAATAAATCTAACATAAAAATGCTCAAATATGTTGTTTTAATATTTTTTTTAATGTTTGCGAACAAAAAGCAAGCAATAATTGCACCGCATTTAATTAAGGAAAGAAAAAAAGGGTCACTTAGAGCTTAGTTAGGTTATTTCCCGGGAAAATTGACTGTGCCTTTACTTTACTCTCTCAGATTTCCCGGGAAATTTTAACAGCTTTTCGCTTTTTCTCTCCTCTCTCGTATCTGGATCGTCTCCAGTCTTCACCATCACAAATCTCTCTCTTTTCTCTCTCTCCGCTCTTCGATCCTCCATGGAGGATCCGCCCGTACCACCACTGAACAACAGCCAATCTGCTCTGAGGAGCCCGCATTCTCCGCCGTCTTCTTCCTTGCAGCTGAATCTCCCCTCCACCATGTCTCGGACCTCCCTCGCGCTCGAAACCCTAACCCCATCGCGGCAGATCGACCGCATGATCAACTCCAACCACTCGCAGTCTCCGTCGCGAACCATCTACTCCGACAGATTCATCCCTAGCAGATCCGGCTCCAACTTCGCGCTGTTCGACATCTCTCCGCCGGCGAACTCGCAGGCCGACGGCCGGGAGGACCACTCCAGCGCCTACGCTGCACTCCTCCGGACCGCGCTCTTTGGTCCCGAGGCTGGAGTCGCAGCTCCAGCCACGCCGGAGAAGAGAAGCTTCGCGATGAGTCCGCCGAGCCGGAACATCTTTCGGTACAAGACCGAGACTCGCCGGTCCATGCACTCGCTGTCGCCGTTTGGATTCGATGACTCCGTCCCCGGAGTCAATCACAGCCCCGTCAAGGCTCCGAGGAAGGTCCCCAGGTCGCCATATAAGGTGAATCTGCGATTGATTTCAACTTGCTGTTCAAAAATTTTCGCTTTTGATTGTGAAAGCTTTGTGCTTTGGTACTTGATTTTTAGCATTTATGGAAAATTTATTGTGGTTTGGTTAGGTTTTGGATGCACCTGCATTGCAAGACGATTTCTATCTGAATCTCGTTGATTGGTCTTCGCACAATGTGTTGGCTGTGGGATTGGGCAATTGCGTTTATTTATGGAATGCTTGTAGCAGCAAGGTGAGCTTTTTTTGGTTAGAATTTTCTGTTCTTGTGACTGTTGTAACAATGTTCTTTCTTTTGATGTCTTATTGGACCCTTTTGGAGTATTTGTAAGATGTTTGATCTGTAATGGAATTCTATTTGCAGGTGACTAAGTTATGCGACTTGGGAATTGACGACAATGTTTGTTCGGTGGGTTGGGCTCAGCGCGGGACGCATCTTGCTGTTGGTACTAGCAATGGAAAAGTCCAGGTTAGAGTCAAGTAGATATTTACGTAGATGTTGCAATCTTATCAATTTGGATTTCGTGTTTGGGTATTTGGACTGGTCAATATCAAAAGAAGTCTAGTTAAGGATGAGTAAATTTGAATTCAAGGATGCCATTCGAAGAAAGAACACTGGAACAAAGATGAAGAACATGATTACACGATCAAAATAATGCAAGGGGATCGTAATGAACGTGAAAAGCTTATGCAAGTTTGATGTATTTGTGGTTAACTTAATAGGGGTGAATTTCACGCGTTAAAGATGAAATTTAGTGGAGAATTAAATTTGATTCTGCAAGAGGAAGCCACAATCAATCTCATTAAAGTTTGATTCTCTGATTTCTATAGTGACCATCACTAGCAGAAGCTAAAATTATGAAGCTTCAGGGAAAATTTGTTTCTTCATTTTTAGTTCGTTATAAATATTTTTTCCTGGCTGAGCTTATAATTTTCGATATCTGATATCTTCCAAACGGTTTTCTAATGCGTTCTCACCTTCTGCTTAGATTTGGGATGCATCTCGCTGTAAGAAGGTAAGAACAATGGAGGGCCACCGATTACGCGTTGGGGCCTTGGCGTGGAGTTCATCTTTGTTGTCTTCAGGTAGCCGGGACAAGAGTATTCTTTTACGAGATATACGTGCGCAGGAAGATTTTGTTAGTAAACTTTCTGGTCACAAATCAGAGGTCAGATTCCTATGTCAATCAGCTTGATTGAACCTCTATAATTATCAATCATAACGTTCTTCACCAGTTGAAGGTTCATGTATCAATTTTGATATGAAACTTTGACATCATGAATTTTAGTATTGGTAGTTTTACCTTTCTCTATCTTGCTCTTGTACTTTTCCACTTATTTAAACACACCATAATGGTGATTTGTTTTGTCTTTTAGGTTTGTGGATTGAAGTGGTCGTATGATAACCGTGAGTTGGCATCAGGGGGTAATGATAATAGGGTATGCAATCCTGTTTATTTTTCAAAATTTTCATGTGCTTGACTTCCATGAGCATAAGTTAATTTTGATAAC
Source organism: Ficus religiosa (assembly GCA_024759925.1). NCBI lineage: Eukaryota > Viridiplantae > Streptophyta > Magnoliopsida > Rosales > Moraceae > Ficus > Ficus religiosa. The sequence goes on from JAFMPE010069978.1 coordinate 19,566, forward strand.
TCTCTTGAATAATTTATTCGATCGATGTACAGCTTTTCGTGTGGAATCAACATTCAACTCAACCAGTGCTGAGATACTGTGAGCATACAGCAGCTGTGAAAGCTATTGCATGGTCTCCCCATCTTCACGGACTTCTTGCATCTGGTGGAGGAACTGCAGACAGATGTATTCGTTTCTGGAATACAACCACTAACTCACACTTGAGCTGCATCGACACTGGAAGCCAGGTTGCTTATCTAGCTCTTGCCATACTTAATTCCCTTTTCATTTATTTGAAACCTGCATGGTCTGTTATTTGTTTATAAAGATTGTAGAAATGGTATTCCAGAAACCTGCCTTTTATGCTGACTCATGAGGATGATCCTCCTTTGAGTCAATCTTTTTAGCAAAACATCCATTTGACATGTCTTTTGGTATCTTACCGTGTATTAGAATTGTGTTAAATAGGCTATGACCGTCCAATATCTGTGATATGCTAATATTTAATCAATGTCGGATAATAATTGCTGGTTAAAATTTTGTGGTCCAAACATATATTTGGTAGCGTTAGATCATGCATTAGAAGTGGAACTTAAATATCTTTCGACTTTACATCCGCAGGTCTGCAATCTTGTATGGTCTAAAAATGTGAATGAACTTGTGAGCACCCATGGGTACTCTCAAAACCAGATAATAGTTTGGAGATACCCTACCATGTCAAAGGTAAGAGCTTTACTCTAGTTTATCTTTGCTGGTTTAGAATTATTATTATTATTATTAGTTTTTCAGTTTTCTTTCTGTTTGTTCCATGTTTAGTCCCTTCTCCTTTCTTTCGTCCTTGAGGATTTCTCATCCTCTTTCCTTTCTATTGGATTATTCCATCAACGAAAGGAAGTTTTCTTATCAAAAAACGGAGGAAAAAGTCCGCTTTCAATAATAGCAACACCCTATCTGTTACTACTTTTTTACTAATGTTCTCGTCTGTTCTTCTAATGCAGCTGGCAACTCTCACCGGTCATTCGTACAGAGTTCTATATCTTGCCATCTCACCTGACGGACAGGTATAAAGCTTTCTTTGCATTCCAAAACACATAGTTTTGAATGCTTAACTATCACTTCATTTCTAAAACATCTATTTTTCAGACAATTGTCACAGGCGCTGGAGACGAAACACTCAGATTTTGGAACGTTTTCCCTTCTCCTAAATCTCAGGTAAATGATTCTTTAGATGATGATAAGAACTAATCGAAGTTCTGTGCTATTGATTTTATCTCTTGTTTCCCATTTCTTTCTCAAGTACTTTCGGTTATGGAAACCATTTGGAAAAGCTTTATCAGTTACGGTTCCTTGAGAACTTTTCTGACCTTGATACCTTTTTCAATATTTTATCCAAATTTATACAAGCTATGGTTCGGTAGTTTTATTTGACTAGTAGTTCAATGATAAAACATAGACTGCTCCTTCGCTGGAGAGGTTGTGTCCATCCTTATCCTTTTGTTGTAACAATTTGAACTAAAAACCTTTGACTCCAACTTCGGAAATTCGGAATGAAGAAATAACTTGGGAAAAAACTTATTGCAGAATACGGACAGTGAAATTGGAGCATCATCTCTTGGAAGAACTGTAATTCGGTAACAGCAGGCGTTCACCGGCATACTCGGCTACGTTCAGAGTTTTTTGGGTCTTCACATGATTGCAAATAATCAGATAATCTCCCTCACCTGAAATTCATCATGCTCAAAGAGCTCCATCAAATTGTGTTGTCTTAAACAAAACGCGCATGGGTGACTCGGGCCGGCTGGGACCTGAAAGGCTTCAAGAAGAGCGAAAGAACGGAATCTACCTTGTTCCACTCGAGAAAAGATGATTCTTATTTTTTATTTTTTATTTTTTATTTTTGGTTTCCCACTTAAATAGAGGTTGTATAGAGGGAAGTGTTGCCAATTAATTATAACTGCTCTCTTGCATTGTATTGCAATTTTTTTTTTTTTTCCTTTACGAGTGTTTGCATTGTAAATTTGAAAGACGAGAGAAAACTACATTTATGTTTATGAACATCTAGGTATAGTTCATTTTTGCAATCATTGTAAATAAATTTATCATTCTTCCACAATAGTGTTTCCAGCCCTGAGAGGTATTTCTGTTTGGCAAGCCGCAAATTATTAAACCTGAGTTCTTTTAACTACAATATGAGGTCTATGACTCGCACTTAAATTACGTCCATATGTGTGTGCATATGTTCAAACTTTGGATAGGGAGCCATGCAGGGCTTCAAAACCGTAGTCAAAGCCGAAACTCTACATATTGCGTATTTATTTTTAGAGAAGTGGTAAATTTGTATCCCAGACGTGTACTTCACAGGCTTCAATGCGTACAATAGACGTAAAATCCACATACTTTTTTGGAATAACTTGAGATATTTTTTTAAATTCATAATAGCAAAACAACAATTGAGGGTGATATCATACGAGTTGTATTTGATGAATCAGCATATAGCATGATTCATGAATAATTAAAATAAAATGCGACACGAAATTTATAACAAACTAGTTTTAAGTCACGTGCTATGCACGTAGCGAATAAATTTTGTATGTTAAATCAATGTGCTAAAGTTTTGATTGTCATACTATTATTTTTCTAGTTTATTTAATAATATTGGAGGTCTTAACTGGTTCTTAGCATGTAGGAAATACTACAAAAACACGCGCAATAATATTTCTTATTTTTTCATTTAAAAAAACTATAGGATATTGTTAAAACTCATAATAAAAAAACACAATAGTCATTTAAAAATTACACAAACATGTTTATTTTTATCTATTTTTATTAGTTCAACAATAACATCCCACAATAATTGTCCAAAACCCTCCTAAAAAAATCCATTAAAAAAGATATGAAAATTTTAGATGGCTGAAAGGAACAAACAGTAGAGGCAATTTGAAAAACATACACGATAAAAAAAAATGTGTCTGAAAAAGTATAAATTTTAGTCAAAATATGTGCTTTGGTTGATTATTTTCTACATAAGTAGAAAATACTTAAAAAATGATTTCGGACGCACAAAATCAAATATACAAGTAAGTAAGGGTATAAATGAGAAGAAAAAAATTTAAATAAAGACATATATGAGGGGAAAAAAAAAGGTTTAATTAGGGTCATATATAAGGAAAAGATGTTTCAATAGGGAAATTAAAAAAAATACTTACAACTGTCACATTTAATAAGATAAAATTTTTTGAAATTTGTAAGAAAAAGTTGTGTAAGTGACGACATATTAAGGGTGATTTATCTTGTTATGAACAAATTAAAAAGAAGAAATAATTTAATAGTATATGAGATTTAACATTCGAAAAAAATTTACACAAAAAAAAAAGGAGCGTAATAGAAAAAGCAACTGACAAAAAATTAAAAAAAAAAAAAACCCAGAGCGGTTAAAAGAAAAACTGCAAGTTACATGATGGAAGAAGACAAAATAACACTACAAGGTTTTAAGGGAATGAGAAAAAAGCAAGAGTAAGTTAAAAAAAAAAAAAAAAAAAGGCAAACCCAAAACACATAGACGAAATTTTTGAACAGAACTCGAAAAGACAACTGAGATTTTTAGATGGT
>JAFMPE010069979.1:0-16224 GCA_024759925.1 Ficus religiosa
TGTGAGTTCCTGATCATGATGTTTGTATTTTCTAACTCCTCACCAATTTTACCTTGGGAATCTTATATAATATATATATGTATATATATTTATATATATATTATGTTAAATGGCAGACCATCACTTTGTAATGACGCTGCTGCTGTTGCAAGTTTAATTGGTCGTACAAAATTGAAAAGAGGCTCAAACCAAACGGCTCTCTTTACAACAAGACAGAGTCGAGCTGTTTCCTTTGAGACAAGTTAGAGAGCTAAACGATGGGGTTCTTGACACTGTTAGAGACGGCGTCCATGCCGATTTTACAAGTTCTGATTGTCGGCATGTTGGGCGCTTTCATGGCTACTTCCTACAGCAATCTTCTTCCCGCAGATGCTCGGAAGTCGTTGAACAAGGTTGTCTTTCCAAATGCCATGTCCTAAACTATTAGAGCTTAGCATCTCATGTTTAGTGTTAGCTAGAGAACATGTTTAATGTTTTTTTTTTTTTGGTGAAATTCGGTTGGTGAAATGTAATGTTAATTTGATGCAGATCGTGTTCGTGATTTTCACTCCGTCGCTCATGTTCGCTAGTCTCGCCAAGACCGTCACACTTGAAGACCTTATTTCATGGTATATATGCCATTAACTAGACTCTCTGTTTTATGCTGCAACAGCCTATACTACGTTTGCCATTGATTTCTTCAGTTTTTATCTATGGAGGCAATTGTAAACAAGGATGAGTTTTCAGAGCAAATTGTTTGTAACGGTTTGGGAAAAATACATGTCGTAAAATGTTGTTCAGAGGGGACATAAAACGTAGACATAAGCGTTACTTCAAACCGATGACGAGTAGTCAAATGATCGGATCTCTCTTGAAGAGTCAGCCAAGTTGAGTGATATCTGTTCTCTCTTACTGATTTCTTGAAACTGTTTTTCTCTGAAGGTGGTTTATGCCGGTCAATATCGCGCTTACGTTCATATTCGGAGGGATACTTGGATGGATACTGGTGAAGATACTGAGACCAAAGCCTCATCTCGAAGGCCTCATCATCGGTACTTGCTCTTCAGGTACCATTTTTTACTCCTAAGTGTTGAATGCTTGAACTTCCGACTGTTTAATTCTGTCGTCCTTCTTGCGAAATAGAGAATGAAAAAGTGACATTTTCTTGAAAAATTAATGTTGGAACAGGAAACTTGGGGAACCTGCTCCTTATAATAGTGCCTGCAATCTGCAAGGAAGAAGGGAGTCCGTTCGGCGACAGCCAAGTTTGCAGCTCTGTTGGACTCTCCTACGCGTCTTTCTCTATGGCGGTAATTGAATCTCTTACTATAATCTTTTTTTATTCCTTTAATCATATCAGAGCCAAAAATGTCTGCAAAATTTTGGACTTGTTCCGCTTCACTACATCTCAACGAACTGCTGAACACAGGCTTTTTCTGGTTTTGCAGCTTGGCGGTTTCTTCATCTGGAGTTATACTTATCAGCTGATGCGAACTTCGTCGATGAAATATAAAGCGCTTGAAGAACTTAATCAGGAGGTTGCAAAGACGCCCAACAATGAACCAGACGCGGATCACCAAACCCACCTTCTTAACCCAAATGATGAAGACCATCTCGATATTATAGTTTCATCAACAAAGTATCTTGAAGACGCTATCGAAGACGAACCTGCTGTAAGTACACTTGAGAATAGAGAGAGCTAGATGAAGGCTGTTGTATTCAAGTTTGTTTCTCTAGCATATAAGAGAGAAAACACTCACATTTCACACCTAATAATCGCTGCAGATTGTAGCTGAAATACCGAAAGACGAGTCATTCTGGCATAGACTAGTAGAAATTCTTGCCAAGATAAAAGAGGAGTTATTGGCGCCCCCAACGCTAGCCGCAGTAAGTCTCTCTTTAGCACTTTTGCACCTTGTCAATGCCATGTACTGCTGGACAAGACCTCTTATTCTACTCACCATTCACTAGTCCAAAATTTAGAGAGTATGAGATTGGCTTTTCCATGTGTGGTCAGATTTTGGGATTGATCTTTGGAGCGACTACATGGCTGAGAAATCTAATAATTGGCGAATCTGCCCCGCTGCGGGTTATCCAGGACTCTGTTAAACTACTTGGGTGGGTATCAACACTCTTTATGTTTCATACTCTGTTATGCTCTTATGTTTTGTAGTGAAAAAACTGACCCGGGTACGTAACACGTAGGGATGGAACGATTCCTTGCATCACCCTTATACTAGGAGGCAACCTCACTCAAGGTTAGAACTAAGTTTAAGCTTTAACAGTCCTAAATGTATCTGTTTTAAAGAGAAAAATACATCTTATCAAAAATGCATTTAGTGATGAATCGCCAATGGTTTTGAATAACACAAATGTGTGGGAACATTAACGGTTGTCTTGAATAACTGTGACAGGCCTACGGTCGTCAACAATCAGACCGCTGGTCATCATTGGGGTCATTATCATTCGATATATGATACTTCCGGCAATTGGCATTTGGATCGTAAAAGTGGCAAACCATCTAGGGTTTCTGCCGGCAGACCCCTTGTTCAACTACGTCTTGATGATTCAGTTCGCACTTCCTCCTGCCATGAATATTGGTAAGCGTCTCAATCATACCGAATGCACAATTCCGATTCTCATGCACCACAAACTTGGTAGCTATTTAAGAAGACAAGATCCTTATTGAGCTCTTTTGCAATAATGCAGGTACCATGACTCAGCTATTTGATGTGGCTCAGGAAGAATGCTCGGTCCTTTTCCTGTGGACATACTTGGTCGCAGCTCTAGCCCTCACCTTTTGGTCCACTATCTACATGTGGAACTTGTCGTCTTAACCAGCCTCCGCCAGCAGATGCCGACAATTACCGACCACGAAAACTTAAGAATGAAGAAAAGTTGTATAGTATAGGCGTTGCTTTTTGTCATTTTGTCAATTTTTTTCCCCCGGTCATTGAAACATGATAGCTATGCGTATTTTATATCATATCTCGATAAAAGTTCAAGAATGAAGTCATCTCAATCCAGTTACATGAAGCTGTACAATTTTCCGATAGATATCTTGAATTGCAAAATTCTTTTACCTCGAGACTTCAAACCAAACAACCATCCAAAATCAATCTCGTCTTAAAAGCGGGATATGGAGAGACGACGTTGAGATTCTAAATAAGGCTAAGCTGGAGTTTGGGCCTGTTAGGCTGGGGCTCCACAATCTCCAGATGAACCAGAACAGCCTGCAGAACACTATACGAAACACTACCGTCCATCTTTTTTATCTTCTGCTCTTGCTCGTCTACAAACCACTCTCCACCTCCCTTGTCGCCTTTCTTGGTCAAGTATACGGGTCCTTCTATACCGTACCTGCATAAAAAAGAGGAGATTAAAAATCATCTTCCAAATGTCTGTTACATAAGCGAAATAGTGTAACATAGCTCTGGATAGACATACTTGGGAACAAACACGATAAACCCATTAGATCTTATCTTCACTATTCTGGCTTCCGTGTCCATAGGCCTGCATGAGCAAAAACATTCCATGCAAATGTGAACAAGACAGACACTAAAAAAATATAGATTCAACAAGGGAGAGAGAAAAGAGAACGAAAAAGTTTGTATATACCGTTTTCTGAAATAGATAACAGTGTGGAGCTCTACCGAGGCCCGACTGGCCATCTGGGCATTCCTGTGCCGATAATTTAAATCTGAAGAAATGTAAGAGAAGCAAAGTCATTCAAAGCTCAATTTACAGTGAACCAGTTATATAACAATCAGGTATACAAACAACTCTTGAGATATGCTAGATTAAACAGCAGACGCAAGTGTAGTCTATCCGCCATGAGAGAAACTTCCGATTTCAAACATTGAAAACCGGCACATGTAGTGGAAGAAACAAATCAGAACTTCTCAATAAAGCGCATCAGAATGAAAAATCGGCACATGTTGGTAAAAGATCATTGCTGTGGTAATACAAATGCCTAGAACGAAGTTTAAAAGAAAATATTCCATACTGTCGGCAATACTGGTCAGTTGGGGTCTGTCTTGGAATATTGTTGGCAACTTGTATATCCCCAAAGAGGCAGCGAGCAATCTGTGCACTATTACATCTGCAACGAAGAAAAGTTGGGTAATCACACAAAAGTGTATACTCATGACCAAATTCAGCAACGCAAGATGAGAATTGTTACGGACCTGCGTATCTTCTGATAGGAGAGGTAAAATGAGTATAGAGAGGTGACGCAAGCCCGTAATGAAGATATTCTGGAGGACTAAGATCCCCACTACAGAAATAAACTGCCTGGATTAATCCAGGGAGAAAAAATAGAATTAGAAAAATCATGTGAAAGATGAGTTACGAAAAAAAAAATATATATATATATATATACACACACACACATATCGTGAGAGAATTTAAAAAAGGAACTAATTGAGCAGTCAACTACCTGTGTCATGCATCTGGTAGCCAATATACGGATCAGCTTATTGAAGTATGGATCATCACCCTGGAAAACATTAAAGTTTTCAATGAAATATCGGGTGTGTGGTAAGTGGGGATCATGGATAGCATATTGATATGAGACTTACCACAGCATGATCTAGAGAATCAGCGAGTGCTTTTGATGATGAAACATCCAAGTTGAGACCAACAGCAGCAGCAGTACGCAGCAAAGGTTCAAGCATCTCTCTTGTCGGGGTAGGATGGCGCCTGCACACTCAAAAACCAATGAGCACAAAGAACATATTAACACCCTTGTTAATATATGCATAAATCCAGAAAGAATTGTTCTATAGAGACACACACCCCCCCCCCCCCCCCCCCCCAAAAAAAAAAAAAAAAAACCCAAAAAAAAAAAAGGACAAGATGAAATCTGCAGTTGACCTTAATAGAGAACACACAGGGAAGTGTTTAAGTATTTGTTCTGCAACCGAAACATTAGCAGCAAGCATGAACTCCTCGACCATTTGGTTTGCTTCCCTAATCTGGTACATACCTGCAGAAACAACGTGGATGATGGATCATAAGTAAATTTAAAAAACAAAAAAAACAAAAAAAACAAAAAAAAAAGGGGGGGAAAAAAAAGGGAAAGCAAATAATAGCAGTTATCAAAACTAAAGAAGAAAAAGGAACAGGATTTCTATTCAGCAGAGGTTAAATCTCAGGATTCACAAAACTGAGTGGTCTATGAAGAGGTAAAACTTGCTGTCTCCATTCACAGCATACCAATATCAAGTGGGTCATGAGTCTCCGTGTCAATTTGAAACTTGACTTCAGCAGAAGCAAGTGTTAAGGCTCCTCTCTGAATACGCCTTAACCTCATAATCTGCAAGATAAAATAGAATGGCATATTTATTTTAAAGTCCAAATAGATGCAAATAACACTCATCTATTATAAATGACTAAATCTTGGCTCAAATTGTGTATACCTTCGCTAAAGAATTCATGTTTCTTAAATCTGTGGTTACTGGATCCATCAATCGACTGCAGATGACATGAAAGCAATTAGAACAATTCAATTTGAAAGTGAAACAAACAAAAAAACTTTTAAGAGGGCAATAGACACACTTCTACTTATTGCACATGGCTCAACCACTATAGGAATGAATTTGTGTTCATGTGTAAGTTTATCGGAATAGAAAACCACCTGTCATCCATCCTCGCCTGAGCTTCAATATAAGATAAAGCTGCACATGATTTAATGACACTCTTCGTATGTTTGGTCAAAATAATCTCTGCTTCAGGTGTCATTTCCTGAATGCATGCCAATAAATAAATAAGAACAAGTGACAGTTCATATCTACGCACAGGTATGTCTAGGTAAATTCACAAACCCATAAACACAAGTGTGGAGATATGTTACACAAATGCTAACTTATATATGTACAGATATACTTTGAGAAAGACAAGAAGTTCATCAGAACTCTTGCAATAAACCAGGTTGCAATGTAGGTAAAAAAAGTTTGGGAAGGACCATGAGCAAGAAACTAAGATACACCGAGTTCAATTTCACTAACAACATTTGCAGTTTACAACTATTAAGGTAATGACCATAAAACATGAAAAAGAAAATAAAAGTTGGAAGACAAAAAATTGAGGTGGCAAATACCCATATGACAGAGAATGCTAGCCTTTCCACATCAGCTCGAAGAGAACATATATCTGTAAAACAAATGTACATCTGTTTGAGAAAAGCAATCAACCATGATAATGGTCAATCCTTAGCATAATGCAATTGCAACCCAACAGAATTCCCAAAACTGAAAATCAAGAACCTTACCTTCTGTTAGAGGTTTAGGAAGCATGTCAATCCGACGTTCGACAAGGTAAACTGATGTGCCCCTTTGTGCAGCCTCATCATCAAGTGGGGTCCCCGGGTGCACAAAATTTGTTACATCAGCAATATCTAGTGCGTAATTTTAAGGAGGAACCTTCACGTTAGCTATTTTCTTTTCTTCTCTTTTTCTTATGATAGTTCAATATATATATCGAAAAGGAACCAGATGGGAGGTAATAGGATTAGTACTTGGTTTCTAAAAACTTCAAAATATAAAAAGGATTACTATTTGGTAAATAAATCTCATAATACCAAGTATTCTATGATACAAAACTAGAGTAAGTAATTGTTGCTGCATTAAATTTTAATTAGCAACAAAATCTAACAAGCTATCAAGTCAACATCTGAACTAGAATCAAAACCTGCAGAATCATGCAGATTTAATGCCCGTATTTGAGTTGATAAAAGATTTAACTTGTGCTGTCTATGAATTGCACGAATAAAGTTGCACAATTCAGTTTTACTAACATGGTAACATATTGATTATAGTTTTCAGCAGGTCAGAGGATACGGACTCCAACTTCAAAATTTCCATTCGGAAGAGGCGTACAATGCAGGGCATCATCGATATCCTTACATCCTACACAAGCAAGAAACAACTTATATCTTGAGTAATTAGATATAACAAATAAAATCCCCCCCAACACTATATCACTTTGCATACCTGGAGGGTCCACACTAAAAACACACAAATGTCGAAGATCCTGCCGGATAGGATTCGACAAATCTTCAGAAGAGACTGACCATGGTAAAGGAGGCAAGCATGCCAGAATTTGAGAAGAAAATGCCCGAGAGTTTATATCATTCTCAATCAAAACAACCTGCAGAATGAATGAAGTTAATTCAGATTGTTTCTATCTAAACTTCATTGCTCTGGTCCCAAAGACAGTGTGGTCGTTAATAATTTTTGTTTGACTTGAAAAGATTACGTAACTGAAACAAACACATGTAATGGACCCACTAGAACATACCTCAGTTTCAGTATCTCTATCACCTATTTCTCCTATGGTCCGCACATAATGCCCAGAAGGGTATCGAGATAGACAGTCCCAAGAATCAACTGCTACAACTATTCTCTTGTCCAAGAGATTCTCCAGCTGTCGGGTTTGGATTCGAATTTTCGGAATTCTGCGATCTTTTGAGACAAACAAGGCATGGGCAACACTACCAGTACCTGCAGGCATGGGCATTGGCTCCAGAGATCCACAATAACTGCATGAAATTTAGACTTTACATTAAGCTACTGAACCTATACCCAGAAAAGTCGGCATAGGAGCCAACCTAATTTTTTAAAAATGGAAACAAGATCCAGAATACACAAATAAAGTTACAGAGCCAAGTCTAGTAATCAGGATCAGTGTAATGTTATCTTCTCCAAGTGAGTGTATATTATAAAGTACAATGCTATCACTAATTGCATAAAGATGCATAAATGTTAACATCTACACCATTATAGAGGGTAATGTAAATCTTGTCATATTTAGTTATATGGCATTGACTAGCGCTTCCACAATTTAAGCAAAAAAAATGGCAGGCACACATAAAAGGATTCCAAATACAAATTCTAGTTCAAAAACATGTTATTGTATCATTTTGAATACAGCAAGAGAATCAACACGTTGAAGATGGAAAATTAGAAACAAATATCTATAAAAAGGAGTCATCTCGAAGTGCAAAAATTAGGTAACATTATTTAAGGTATAAGCACCAACATGTCTATCAGCCTTATTAAAGGAACCAACAACTAAAGGGGGGAAAAAAAAGAAGAAGAAGAAAAAGGAACTCAAGTTAACTCACGAATGCCAGTTCCTCTTGATAACACCAATGACACGACCAGATGGACGAGATGAAGCAGGAGTTATTTCTCCAGAAGAACCTTGAACTTGGGAAGTGGTCCTAGGAGCATCATCGGCACTGCCCGGAACTAGGTGAACATCTTCTTCTTCCTCATCCTCTGCAAGGAAGTAAATTAGAATCGACAACAACCATATAGGCATGGATGTGAAAGAGAGAGATTAATCAAAGCATCAGAAGAGCCATTGCAACCATCTAATCCCAATCATTTATTCTACTATGCTCCTAGGCATCTTCACAGTTTCCTTGCAAGTCCATTGCAAAAAATTCCTATCTAAAGTCTAAATGTTTCGCACACAACAAGTTCACAATATCCACCTGTTCACTACAACCAGGCACATAGTACAAGGCTGAGGTACTGTCCTGACTAGTGCAGAGGTGACAGCTTCCATGCTAAAGTCTGAGCTAAGTGCACGGGTGGCAATAACTAAACATTGATAAAAAATTTAGGGAAAAAAAAAAGGTAGAGTAAATGAAAATCTACATATATATATATATATATATATATTTCCGGTTAAACATTATTTCAAGGAAAACTACCCTGAAGTCTCCCTCTTTACATTTGAGCAAAATTTTAACCAAAGAGTGGACCTTTTCTTCTTCTTCTTCTTCTTCTCTCTCTCTCTCTCTTTTTTATTTTTTCCTCAGATTCTATGTACATTTTCATGTCAAAATTATGTATCTGGCACCTCCACCTTTCGAGGACTCTAAAACGCTTTTGTCAATTAGCATACCTGCATCTGCTATGGACAGAGCTTTCTCCTCATGCCACTGATCCATGGGCAGAAGTTCCACGGCCACTATATCACCATCGAAAGCTCTATTCATGTTAGAGCGCCCATAAATTATTATTTCATCACCAATACTCTCGCTTCCAACATATGCTTCGAATGGGTTATAACGATTAACACGAAGTTTTCCTTGATGATATATACCACGGTGCAAGCCAGAAGTAATCTCGGACATGGGCTTGTGCTGAAAAGGGTACAAGTAAGAGAGAGAGAGATCATCAGAATAAAAGTTATGTTTCATGGAACTTGCAAATAAAAAATGAAGGGAAGATTTAGTATGAGAACCTCCGGATAAATAATTTTTCTCTTGGATGGTCTCAAGTCTTCAACAACCTCCATGGCCACATCTTCAGATGCAGGATGCACAAGCAGGTCAAGCAAATCTGGTCGGCCCAATGACTTGACATATGATTCAACTGCAAAAGCAAGCCAATAGCGCAAACAAGTAAGTTTATCATTATAGACTTAAAGTCTTTTCATTTCTACCAAATTTTCATAGGATGATTAATAAAACAACAAATGGGAATTGGATGATGCAAATACCAATTTACGTACTTGTTTCAGCAGAAATTCCGTCTTCAATAGCCTTCCTCTTATTGTCTCTGTCATTAGTAATAAGTAAAACTCTCGCTGTGGCACCGAGATGAGTTTGATACCATTGGGCAGCCTTCCGAATTGCTGATACAACAAGCTCTGAAATGTTAGATACACAAGTTCAACAATCAAAATTCGCAACAATCAATTCACTCCAAACACACAAACCTCTATCGTTTCTGTCATTTTTACTTTCTCCCTCCATTTGCTTAACATATGTATCCCTGTGCAGATAGTAGCCATGCAACACGATGTCGTTATAAATGCAGACGTTACGCAACTCAGGTTTCTAGAAACTCTCAGTAAAGTAAAAATTCTAAAGAAGCTCCAAATAAAGACAAACGTAGTAAGTCTCTAAACCATTTTCCTCACACTAGTCCCTACCTAGCTTTACTCTGTTTTCCCTATGTTCATAATCATAGTTGTAACCATTTTCTCAAAATTCTCTATCGTATCCATTTTTCCTCCGGTTTTCGAAATTTCCCAACTTTGTCAGAAATTTACTTTAACGTACTTGTGATGTTCATTGGAGAAAACGAAGAATCTGCGCAGAGGATTGGTGGAGAGAGCCCTGACTCGGTTGTAGACAGACAAATTCCTGTTCTTGACCTCTTCTAGAACAATCGAGAGCAGAACAACGTCGTCAATGGCCGGATTCTCAAGCAAATCAATCTGCCAAAAAACATTAAATAATAATAATAATAAGAAAACAGGAAAGAAACAAAGAAGAAAAAGGAGGGGAAACAGGAAACGAACCTGTCGGAGGACAACATTGGTGTCGAGTACGAGAATAGGAGAAGAAGAGGAAGAGGTGAAGCGAGCGGCTTTAGGGTCGCAGAGCTTGCAGAAGGAAGCGCCGCAGAAGATGTCGTCGCGGAGATAGTGCTCTCTCACCACCTGCAGGTTCATCAACAGAAACCCTAAGAGAGAGAAATCGATGATTGGAAGAAGAAGAAGAAAGGACGGACCTTGGTGACTCTGCCGGCTTTTGATTTCTTGACAAAAGACTTGCTTTGCAACATTTTGCTATGCTGTGATTTGCTTTGTTCGAGTTTCTGCTTCTATAACTAACCTAAACTCGAACTCCAGACTCAAACTCAAACTCTCCTATGTCTGTCTGTCTCTCTGTTACTGATTCCTTGCCCCCCTGTTACGCCGCTAGAAGGTTTAAAAAAATAAAAAATAAAAAAAGTTTGTTCTTTTACCTGGGTGATGACTGTTGGTGGCGCTAAAGCAATGCTTTTTTACGGGATTTATTTGTTAAAAATGACACAGAGAGTTTTTTTTTTTTTTTTTTTTTAATTACTAGGTTAGTTTTTAAATTTTTTGAATGTGTGTAATTTCAGTCAATATTTTTTTTGGTAGTTTGAGTCATGTTTTAATTTTTGAATGCGTGTAATTTCAGTCAATATTTTTTTTTTGGTTAATTTGAGTGATGTTAAACTATTAAAATATCATTCTAGTAGTCCGTTAGTGTTAATTTTTGAAAATTAGTATAATATTTTGATCAAATTAATATCAGATTAAACATCCGTTTGATGTAGGGATTTGGATTGTCGAATTTGAGTTTGAATTGAATTTTAAGTTTAGTGTGATGTTTAAATTACTGAAGTTGAAAAGTGTAAAAACTTGAACCGTGCTCGGAAAAAAATATATTAAATTAGAGTTTGTTTCGTTCGTTTTAAAATTCTATACAATTTAAAATATATACATCTCATTGTAATTTTAGAATTTAAACCCTTGCATCAAACATGGGCTAATTTTCAGTCAATATTTTTTTTGGTAGTTTGAGTGATGTTAAACTATTAAAAATATAAATAATTACACAAAAAATATATTTTTAGAATCCCATTCCATTTTTTGATAATATTGCGTAAATGTCCATTTTGAAAGAAACAATTATTTGTACTACCCATTCTGCTATTTTATCATATTTAACATCATTTTCCCTCAGTAGATTTATTAAATATTTTCCTTATTTTTCATCTTTTTTTAAATCTTTATCTTAATTACTAATTTTTTTTTATTACAGTAATTGTTTATTAATATGATTTATGTTTTTTGTTTTTTTACAATCATATTTTTTAAATATGATTTAGGTTTTTTAGAAATAAATTTTTAATTATGATTTAACTTCCTATGATAATTATTACGTTATTTTGATAATTTATTGTTTATATTATTGATATTGTTTTAGTATATAGTTTCTAAAGTTTTTTTTAATAAAGAGACAGTTTTTAAAGTTTAAATGTGATGTGAAATTGTTTAATTTTTATGATAATTATTAGATCATTATGTTTTTTTTTAAATGTACTATGTTTTTTTTTTTATAATAATTAGTATATCATTATGATCTATTTTTTATGCTTTAATAAAGTGTTTAATATTTTTTAATAATATCATTTTTAATATGTTCGTTGTAAATTTATCTTAATAATTAATTATTTATTGTAATGAATTATTTTTATATTTCATACAATTAATTTTTCTTTTTTCTTTATAATAAATCAAGTAAAATGATCCTTTTTTTTCCATTAATGAAATATTTGCTTGACCTAAAATGTTTTAGAGATTTTTCTTTCAATTTTTATCAATTATTTATTTATTTATTTTCAATTCTTGATGAAAAGGATAATGTGGTATTTATAAGTATTAATTTAGACACTTATATAAATAAAAGAAAATTTTGAAATTTTTTAAATCATAATCTTTAATTTAAACAATTTTATAAATAACCCTTAAAATTATCATTACAGTATCCGTTGTATTAATTTTTGAAATTTAATCTAATATTTTAACCAAATTAATAATAAATTCTGAATAAAAATTAACTGAAAAAACTATTATAATAGTATTTTAATAGTTTAGATCATTCTGCCAAAAAAAAGACCAAATTAATAAATTGAAAATTTTTAGGAACCAAATTATTACTTGACGGAAAAAAAATGACTGAAAGCAGATTGGAAAACATAATTTATAGTGTGTTTTGAGTTGAAATTTTAAAGTTTGAGTTGATTAATTTTTTAAAAGTTAATTATAATTTTTATTGATTTTTTAAAAAAATAAAAATAAAAACTGAGATAAAAAATTTAAATTTAAACTTATAAGTAAAACGAAGGCTTACTAAAATATAGGGGTAGCTTTCGTTATTTTAGGGGGAAAAAAAAAGATTAAAAAAGGGAGAAGAAACAGCGCTAGATTTGACAATAGATTATTGAATATACTTAATAGACAAAAACAAGGAACGCGGAGAGAGAGAGAAGTGATGGGCGGGTAAAGATTGGAATGTTGGGATTGGAGGAGCTTCTTCTCTTCCCCTCTCGTCTTTCTCTTCTCATCATCATCATCATCTTCTTCTTCTTCATTCTCTGATTCCATCTCTCTCTCTCCATCGTATCCATGATCAGACGGCGCCGTTTCT
The DNA here is from genome assembly GCA_024759925.1 of Ficus religiosa. Taxonomy (NCBI): domain Eukaryota; kingdom Viridiplantae; phylum Streptophyta; class Magnoliopsida; order Rosales; family Moraceae; genus Ficus; species Ficus religiosa. Next base: position 12,968 of record JAFMPE010069979.1, read on the forward strand.
CAACATGGCTGCTACTGCTGTTCCTCTTCCTCTTGTCGGTTCCCAGGTCAAACGGCGTCGTATCCACCTCCAACGATTTGGATTTCTACGATGTCAACGGCTTTGGCTTGGCACCCTATGCGATGTCCCTCGGTCGCCGCTCTCTCTTGTCCCTTTCTCCGTCAGTTCCATTTCGCCCTCTCTCTTGTTATTAATATATATATCAATTTGATCACTTTTTTTTACTTAATTTTATCTTCCTTTTTTTTTTTTTTTTTCTGGGGTACGAAACGACAGTAAACAGAGCACAGCGTTGGTTGCTGCAGTGGATGGGACGATACATTTAGTGGAGAGTACAACGATGAGGATAATATGGTCATTCCATTCTGGTTCTCCCATCTACACCTCTTATCAGGCTGACTTTGAGCTGCTGAATTCCTCTACTATCTCCTTCTACATTGACTCCGGCGACGACTGGGACTTGTATGTTCACTCCCTCGACTCTGGTCGTACCATGGTATGATATCACATTTATCAACGCTCCAATTTCTTCTATGCACGTGTGTGTATATATATATATATATATATATATATATATATATAAAAACACACACATGTCTATGTTGTTAAGAAAATTGTTAGTTGTTCAGTCAGCAATTGCCTTGGAATTGATAATTTAGTAGGGTCCATTTATGATTCCACTTGTGTTCTCCTAAAGGCACTGTGGTCAATCTGCCTTGTTAGAATTGTGTGTTCTTGTCTTTGTGTTTTACCAAAAAAAAAAAAAAAAAAATATTACTAGTTGTAATTACCGCTGATGCAATCACCACATATGTGACAGTACACTAACTGAGGGAGCGTGGTTAGGGATTAATAAAAGGATTTTGGGATCATTGGTTGTTTAGTAGGAGGGAATGGATCGGGTAAGCAATTTCGAATATTTCAAAGAATCTCTATTTTGATTTCTTTCATGTGAACTTCATACCAAACACAATAAGAGAAAGCTCCTTCCCTTTCCTTTCTATTTCCCTCTCAACTAAGTCACCCTTCTTTCCTTCCTATTTTCTTTCCCTATTACCGGACATTAGACTAAAATTGCTGCATAATAGAGTAGGGCCCAAATCTTTTGCGTTTTATCATGTGGCAGTTCTCTGTTATTGATGCATTGCTGGTAGTGATGAATAAAATAGCAGTGCCCTTTTCGTTTCTTGGCTTGTTTGTTGTAGTTGCTTTTGTTGGTTATTCTTCAATCAATCATCGATGAATAACTGTTGCTGCACATGTAGAAACTTCCAGTGACTATTGATGAGTTCATTAGAAGTACGCCGACTTCAACGGAGGACGGAGCAGTGACACTTGGATCCAAGTCAACTACTGTGTTTGAGGTTGATCCTATCCTTGGGACCCTGATTCGTACTTACTCGTTATCTGATTCTCCATCAACATTAGATTCTACTAAAGTTCAGAGTTTTAGGCCTTCTACTGCGACTGCCACAAGTAACATTCATTTGGTTAATTCCGAATCGGAAAACTCAAGCCCTACAAAGACGCGCCTCCAGATCATGAGAACTGATTATATGCTGCAATCATATTTTCCGTATTCAGATGTTGTGTCATGGAATATGACGGTGGCCGAGATTGGAGCTACTTTACTTTGTCAAGATGATGATAATCCACCTAGTAGCGGTGATATTGCTTTACCATTGCCATGTCAGTCAAAAGCATTCATCTTTCGCCACCGAAATCGTGTGTTGTTAGAATCACTCACCCCTAGAGGACTAACGGGAGTACAAGACCAACACACTATGGTCCGAATGCCTTCTCAGGGTACAAAGCATTCAGGTATTCATAAGGATAAAAATATGCTCCCAGGACAAACATCAGACCCGGTGCTTCCTTCGCAAACCCACAGAGCAAATGTTAATCGAGGCAATGAGAAAACAGGCGTGCTTTCTCCCTCCCCCTTGAAAACTAATGATTCAGATCTCGAAGATGAGCAGAATGTGAGAATTCATCAAAACGTTTTATTGGGCAATTTATTTGGTTTACCAGCTGCCTTGTCTCTTTCTTTGTGTATTGGCATTCTCGTGGGTGCTGTTGCCTACCGCCATGTCCTACGGAGACGTGAGCAGCCAAGAGATTCTAATAATCAAAAAGCTACACCCTCCAACAAAAAGAAAACTCAGAAATCTGAGAAGAATAATGGCATTGTTGATAAGCTTCTTGATTGTGGTGCTGATGGCCACAGGATTGGTAAACTCATTGTTTCGAATACAGAAATTGCTAAGGGGAGCAACGGAACTGTTGTCCTCAAGGGAATTTATGAAGGCCGGCCAGTTGCTGTGAAACGACTTGTCCAAGCTCATCATGATGTGGCTTTCAAAGAGATTCAAAATCTTATAGCTTCTGACCGACATCCAAACATCGTGAGATGGTACGGGGTGGAACATGATCAACATTTTGTCTATCTTTCCTTAGAGCGTTGTACTTGCTCCTTGGATGATTTGGTTCAAATATATTCAGACGCTTCTCAATATCCAACATCTGGCAAGGACCTTGCTACAATTGAGTATAAAGCCCGCTTGGAGTCGGTGAAAAATGTCATGCCAGAGGTCAATTTGTGGAAAGTAAATGCCCAGCCATCGCCTTTATTGCTAAAACTAATGAGGTTAGTGAAGAGATCTTTTAATGCAGTATAACTTGATTTTTAGAGATTTATTGGTCTTTTGTTGTCTTTTGGTTATCATTTATTTATTCAGTAGATGATGATTGTCTGTTCTTTTTGATCGGATGAGAATGAGAATGAGCCTAGCATCAATTTTGAGTTCCTCTCTGATAGCTAGCAACTAGGCTACATAAAGGGTACTTTAATTGGTTATATTTGTAATGACTAAGACCAAACGTTATATTTGTAATTACATCTACTATGGGTTTCCTAATTGTGTGGCTGGAATGGGAACTGTAGATAAAACTAATAACCCTTGTTCATAAAACTTTTTTTTTGTTTTTAAAAACCTTTCTTAACCACAGTTATCAAAACATTTGATGACCTTTTTTATTTTTTTATTTTGTGTGTGTGTTGTCTGTTCCACAGGGATATTGTTTCTGGGCTGGTGCATTTGCATGAATTGGGGATAATTCATCGGGACTTGAAGCCTCAAAATGTTTTGATAACTAACGAAAGATCATTATGTGCAAAGCTTTCCGATATGGGCATAAGTAAACGCCTTCTCGGCGATATGTCTTCCTTGGGTCAGCACGCTACTGGCAAGTTCCTC
>JAFMPE010069979.1:16286-45451 GCA_024759925.1 Ficus religiosa
TTTCCGATATGGGCATAAGTAAACGCCTTCTCGGCGATATGTCTTCCTTGGGTCAGCACGCTACTGGCAAGTTCCTCATCTCCCTATTATAGCCAATTTATCTATGCACTTTTTATTTTACAACCGAGTTAGTTCTTACCTTAGTCTAGCTATAATCTTCTTATTAGTTCTAGANTTTCCGATATGGGCATAAGTAAACGCCTTCTCGGCGATATGTCTTCCTTGGGTCAGCACGCTACTGGCAAGTTCCTCCTCTCCCTATTATCTATGCACTTTTTATTTTACAACCGAGTTAGTTCTTACCTTAGTCTAGCTATAATCTTCTTATTAGTTCTAGAATAACCTTCACCCAGATCATTGTATTCTATGCTTATTTCAGAATATAGTGATTTTTGAATTACCTGAGTATTTATTATTTAGGATTTTACTTGTTATCTGAACTAACTCGAGTATTTATTATTTCGGTTCAGCTTTGTTTGGCATTCAAGTTCAACTCCAACTAAACTGGTTTTTGTCTTTTTCTGAAATTTATAACTAGTTTTTGAAAAGTCAACCAACTCTAACTTAAAAATTTTATCTCCAACCGGCAAATCAAACGCAAGCAAACATTTTTATTTTCAGTTGTATTATATGTTAGGTTTTGTACTTCCAAATTGCGCTGCAAATCCCACCTATAAATAGGCTTATTCAGTGTTGATGTGTCGGACTTTGAGATAATTTTGAATAAACATATTGTTTTCTGTGCATCTATCATCTTCCTTGCCCTCCCAACCTCTCTGTAGCTTTTCTCCGACATCAAACCTAATCTCCAATGCACAACGAGAAAATCCAGAATCAACTATGATAGAATTTGAAACCTATATGTGGGTAGGTTATGTCCACTGTGAAATGATGCTTTCTAATGTTTTTCTTCACCCAACAAAATATATATATATATATATATATATCCGAAACCCAGGCTAGGAAATTTGCATCAGGCACAACTGAATTTTGACAGCTTAGTTGCCTTGATGTTGACTAATATTTGTTTGTTTTCAATCATATGTGTGATTTTATTGTAGGTTGTGGCAGTTCTGGTTGGCAAGCACCCGAGCAGCTTCTTCATGGACGGCAAACACGGGCAGTGGATTTGTTTAGTTTGGGCTGTGTTCTCTTTTTCTGCATCACTGGCGGTAGACATCCTTTCGGTGACCGTCTTTGGCGTGATGTAAATGTCGTAAAGAACAAGATGGACCTGTTCTTGTTGGAGGATATACCTGAGGCCATTGATCTTATTTCTCGTTTGCTAAATCCTGACCCTGAGTTGAGGTAGATCATCGTTTCCTTCTACTTGAATTATTAGTGTAATTTCACAATTTGTGGCGATGTGTTTTACTTATGTAGGGGTTAGATTAGATTCTTCATTAAAAGGCGGTAGTCCGTTAAACTACAAGAGGCGAAGAACATTGCACCAATTAATAGTTCCGCTAGCTATGTACTTTTGTAGCCCAATTCTGAATCTAATTTGTCATTTTTTTTAATATCATAACGTTTTGATTTGCATCTGAATCCAACAATCCTTGTGTTGACATCCCTAGGTCGGATTCGTATCTCATGAACTACCACGATAATTTTCTCATATTAAATACAAATTTTTAAGCCCAATTAGTATCAGAACGAATCCTGCTACAAGTTCGGTTCCTTGGATTGTAGATAAATGAAAGGCTAAGATAACAATCTTTCGAATCCTTACTGCAAATTGGTTTTTCTTGTCTCTTTTATATAGTTACATTGACGAAAAATCTTGTTATCCTTCTCAGGCCAAAGGCGTTGGAGGTGTTGCACCATCCTCTGTTTTGGAACTCAGAGACGAGGCTTTCATTTCTTCGCGACACTAGTGACAGAGTTGAACTCGAAGACAGACAGACTGGCTCTGGTCTTTTGCAAGCTCTTGAAAGTATAGCAACCACAGCTTTTGATGCAAAATGGAATGAAAATATGGAACCTTCATTTATCGCTAATATTGGCCTTTACAGACGCTACAAGTATGACAGTGTGCGAGACTTATTGCGAGTCATGCGGAACAAGTTGAACCATTATAGAGAACTTCCAAAAGGAATTCAGGTTAAACACCGTCTTTCTCACACACGTCATGCATATTTAACTCTGGATTCTTGGTGTTCTTCAGTTTTGGGGCATCCAATCCAAATATTTACTTGTTGTGGTTGCTATTGCAGGAACTTGTAGGGCCAGTACCCGAAGGATTCGACGGCTATTTCGCGAGTCGGTTCCCAAGACTCTTAATTGAAGTATACAAAGTTATGAGTAGGTACTGTAAAGAAGAAGAAGGCTTTCAAAGATATTTCAAAAGCAATGGGGACTAATCTTTGTTACTTGGGATGTTGGCGGATGATATTGATATTCAACTATTTTATTACCACACAGTTGACTGTAAGTCTCAACCATATCATGTATGTATATATATATATATGTATGTATAATATGAAATCCAAATTTAATATTAAATAATCCCAATTCAACAAAATAAATTAACCTTTTTTTTTTTTTTTTGGTTTCTTCCAACGATAGGAGAGAGAGAGAGAGGCCAGTGCCTAAAGGGGGTCTGTTTATTAAGAAGCTCCAAAATAAGCAACCACCATTCTTACCGTTGTTATTACGTTTCATAATGCACAAAAAAAGTAATATTATGTTATGTACGTATACTTATTATTCAGCTTATAAAGTTTGTTGTATTAGTACTTCGTGTTGTCTTATTTTAAATAGACGATGTTCGGCTACTAAATGAAGATTACACAAAGGCCAAAGGCAGATATTAAAGAAGTTTATTTCTTCTTCTTTTGTGAGACAGACGGAAGATATCAATATCACGACTTTTACTCATAGATGATCCAATACTGTTTGTTTGTTTGTATATGTTTTTTTTTATTTTTTTTATTTTTTTACAGTCCCATTTATCAAAGAGAAGCAAAAACATTTCTTAGGTTTTGAATTTGGGAACCCTTATCTAAAACTCCTTCCCTTTCATCTATTGGGTTAATCCCATGGGGATTTATTATATACTAATTTCTTGGCTTTTCATTTCCTCTTCTCTTTACACTGTAAAATTACCATGCAAAATTTTATAGGGTTAATGATGTCGATTGATCTTGAAGTTTGAAACTGGAACTAAAATTGATTTTTGAAATTTAACATAGGTAATTAAGTGCAGTAGAAATTTAAAATTTACAAAAACAGTCATGATGAAAAAAAAAAATGATATCCTCAACCTCTTTGAAAATTATTTTAAATAAGTTCCAAATTTATTTATTTATTTTAACTTGAGAATGGACGATTCAAACTCTACCATTAGATTATACTGCAACAAAAGGAAAAAAAAAAATCTATTTTTTGTGCACATGGTTACCTTTATTTTTTGACCGTCAAAATTGCCGAGTTCAAGGCTAAACGATTAAAAAAAGTTGAGAAAGAGCCAAATAGCATATTTAGATATTCTAATTTAAAAGTATAGCATAATTTTTAAAAACTAGTATTAGCATATTCATATTAATTATACACGAAAATACTAAAATTATCCCTACGACTTCTCCCTTTACTACGACTCTCTCTCCTCAACATCTCCGTCAGCAGTGTGAAAGTCTATTATTATTTCCCCCGTAAATCTGTTATTTAATAGAAAATTGAAGGATTTACCCATAAAAATTTTATAGTATTCATCATCTTTAAAAAACATGTTATAATTTTTAAAAGTACATATAAACTATGTTAAATGCTATAATTCTTAAAAAAGTGTTTAGCAAAGGGTTAATTGCGCTAAAAACCTAATTGTTTAAGGTAGGCCATTGTTGATACATGAGGAAATTTAAACATTGGAAGGGAAACAACAAGGAATGAAAGGTGAAGATCCAGCCTAAGGTATTAGATGTAAGTACATACACACATATATACAACTTATATATATGTGTGTGTAATTTATATATATTTGGAATAGCTTAAGTAGATGCTTAGCGATACTATTTATAAAAATTAAGTCGCAGAAGGGGGGGGGGGGGGGGGGGGGGGGGCCCAAAAAAAAAAAAAACTAAAACATTCCCTACATTATGATCTACCACTTATACCAGAACCAAAAAAGTTTGTCCTTGATAGCTTTGTAATCAGATGTGAAATATTTCTCAGCTTCATTCAATGCATACGCAGGCAGCTGGGCATCGCAGGGTGAGGCGGCCACCGTATTAGTCGCTGAAATACAACATGAAGATTAGCACAAGTTCATACTGTATAGGTAATGGAAAAAAAAAAAAAAAAAAAAAAAAAAAAAAAAAAAAAAAAAAAAGAACAACGACAACGACAACGACAACAACCAAATATCGTCACCGGTACCTTGAATTCGCTATATCTTTGAGCGAAATTAAGCTTGGAGTATGAACATTAGCTTGGAACTCATACTCGTCAGGGCCACAAACCTGAAAGTTTCTGATGTAGATGAGCTGTGGGCTATAATAAATCAGTGCATTGCCACTATGAAACAAAAGTAATCTTCCACGCTCAATTGAGTAGCTTAAAGGTAGATAATAGCCACAACAGTATCCCTGTCGAATAATATCAACGGAAAGTAATTTGGTCCAGGATTTGGAGACCCCATATTCCTTCATTATCCAAACATCGATATAACAATATGAAGTGAAATCGCATAGACAAAGACAATCTTCCAAGATACTGATAGTCAGCAGTAGCGTGCGTTCTAGATAGCGTAGTGGTGGAAGAGAATGGAAGCCAAACTTGTCGTTGTCAAAATCAAAATAAGCTATAGAGTTGTTATTCATGGAATTAGAAAGCCAATGAAGAGCTCCATGAATATAGGTGGGAGAATGGAGCATTCTTAGTTCTCTAGTGTTAGGAGCACTACCAACACTCTTCCATGACGCACCCGTCTCAAGAGCAAGTACCTCGCCCCGTGTACCTTGGTTAGTAAAATCAAACGAATTGGGATCCTTCGCCAAGAACAGATCAAATGTTCTAATCACCTTGTATCGATTATGCTTTTGGCCGAAACCCAAACCGCAAGTTCTAAAAACCTCATACTTGATACGTCCATGTGATTGATCAATACGAGGCCTAACTGGAAGAGCCATAAACTCTCCCACGACAGGATTGCAAACAGCCACAGGTTATTTCGACTGTCCAGCTGCCAAGCAAAGCAAGCCATTCAACGAATTCAAAATCCAATACTTTTGATCTTCTGGCTTCATAAATCTATTGATCAAAATATTCTTCCCTTGGGGATGACCATCATGATCTTGGGAAACACTATTAAACACATAAACATAGGTACTGAAAAGTGGAATCTTCAGTCTAGTACTATTGAGTTCTATCTTGCTCCTATCACGGAGCTTATAACTGAATTCATCCTCAGGCTGCCCCATTAGATAAAAGAATCCATTGTCTTGAATCAAAAGAGAGGTATACTTGGGTGGTTGCACAGAGCAGTGCATCTTACCAAATTGAGGGTTCAAAATCAGATTGCGCCAACTCTTACATACCCGCTTGCATGATACAAGGCTCTTCAATGGGAGTTTCATAAGAATGTTGTTGACTAACACCTCCGTCGGAATATCCATTATGCACGATCTTCGGATTTGTCCATCAGTGGTGTCGTTGCAGATTCGGGTACCATCATGGGACGTAATCTTTCTTATTGCCATGGTCACTCTCGGAGAAGGGCGTGGAGGTCGTTGATTCCAGAAATACTGAGAATAATTGCACACCAAAAACTTAAATAATTAAAACTATGAGCGGTACAATTTTATTAATCAAACTCTATATAAACTTAACAGAAAATATCCCATTCAAATAGGAATCAAAACCTAAAGAAATCTGATGGAAAAGAAAATCTAAGTCACCCGTAAGACAAATTTTATAATCATATCAGGATATTCCAATAGTAGTAAAAAATAATCCTACGTTGACTGAAATACTCCTAAATTTATGACAGCAACCAAATAAATTCATCCCTGTATTCCTATCTTGATCTCCGTCACTATGATATGAACAAAATTTAAATATTATCGAAAAATAGAATTGAAAAACACATGGGTATATGACTAATACATATATAAGTATAAATATGTATGAAAAATTCAGTCTTGGAGACTTGAGATTGACAAGAAAAATTCATTCTTGTAGCTACATTTTCATACACAAAAGCCAAAATCCCAGGAGAAAAAAAAAAACACACACACACACCCATACACACACACACACAAAATTCCAACCTAGGAGCACTGCAAGGATTCCAAGACGGAGAGAAAGAAACGTCAGGGTGGGCTTGTAACGGCGAGTTGCGTGTTTCCAGCCCAGATTTGATGTTGTCTGTAATTTTAGGTTCGAAAACTTGGGGTTTTTTTTTTCTTTTTACTGGGAAATATTAGGTTGATGTATATATCCACTTTTTCAAACCCCACGGCCCCCGCACCCCCCCCCCCCCCCCCCCCCAACACCAAAAAAAAAAAAAAAAAAAAAAAAGGTCCCTACTCCGTAGAGAACAATTTCGGACCGTACGATGAAAACCAAACAACTTTAATGATGCTCTCTTTTTTTACATCATCCCCACGGATTTTTTTTTAATCTATATTTTATTTTTATTCTGGAAGTATATATATATATATATATATATATTTTTTTTTTTTAACTTTGACAATTGTATATCAACATGTTAAGCCTAATATATAAATTTAAGCACTTGCTAATATCTTTCACGATGGGCCACCGTTCACTTATGTGGCATATTTTGAAATTGGAAACTGCAAAATCAATTGATTTAAATAGAATATATTGTCAAGTTTTCATTTCTTTATTTACTTATTATTTATCCAAATCATTTTGAAACAACTGATGTGGGTAAAACATAATAGATGGCCTGATAAATTAGTAAATCAATATAATATCAAAGGTTATAGCTATAAACCTAAAAATATATTTCATTTATTCTTTAAAGTTAATGTCCCTATTTATGTTTTCCTAAACGATATCATAGCATAAATACTTAAGAGAATAACATTTAGATAGAATATGCATAACATAAACTGTATTTTTTAAAGTATGTATAAGTTATTGTAAAGAAAAAATGTATGTGACCTATATGATATATGTAATTATTTACTAAGATTTTTGAAACTTTATAACTAGGGATGACAATACTTTCCGCAAGAAAGTGATCCAATGGAACTTCAATCCAAACATGATATGATTGATACAATATTTGGAAATGAAAATGGAGTTGGAGACAAAGTCTTTTCCTCAAATTAACAAAGGGTTAACGATAGGGGAAATACCTTCAACCCGCATCCACCTCAATATACAATATTTGAATAATACAATATTCAAATATGAGAATGGGGTTGGACTGAAAATATGAATATTAAGATATTTACTTGTAAATGATTCAATACTAATTTATTTTTTTTACATTCCTATTTATCGAAAGAAAGGAAAATATTTCTTAGGTTTTGAACCCAAGAGCTTCTGTCCAAACTAATTCTCTAACCCCACCAAGATTTATTATACTACTTTCTTGGCTTTTCACTTCCTCTTCATTCTCTTATACACGGTAAAATTACCATGTAAAAATTGTACAGGATATTGTTAGAACTAAAAATTGATAATAGATTTTTGAAATTCAACCGTGATAGTAAGGCGCTTACAGGTAGATTTAAAATTTTACAAAAACAGTCATGTATAGTGAAAAAAAAAAAAATTTATACCCCAATGTCTTTGAAAATTCTTTTTAAAAAGTTTTTTGTTTTTTGTGCGTAGTTTATTGTGCTAGTCTTATAGATCAGAACCGTCAAAATTACAAAGTTCAGGGACTAAACAACTAAAAAAAAAAAGTTTAGCGACTAAACTGTATTTTCTTTAAAAGTTGGCTGATAGCACCAAAAACCTAATTGTTTAAGATAGGCCAATTTTTAGACATGAGGAAATTTAAACATTGGAAGGGAGACAAAAAGGAATGAAAGGTGAACATCCAACCCGAGGTATTAGATGTAAAGACATAGATACATATATATGTAATTTATGTATAATATATGTGTGTGTGTGTGTGTGTGTGTAGTATTAGAGAGGAGAAGACCCACAACAGAACCAGACTTGCATTACGTTTAGTTTACATAATTACAATGACCAACAATTACATGAAATCCAACTATTATTTCTCTTTCCTTTCTTCTCTCTGCATTTTTTTTTTTTCCTTACATGAAATTCAAACTGAAGTGAACAGATTAGAGCAACAGTAGTTTATACCTTCAGAACTGTTTTGTTGAGCTAAAAGAGTACAACTGAGTAGAGGAGTCTTTAAACTCTAACATCTAAGTAGTTGACGGCACCATCTTGGTGAGCTATTCTATTAGAGGCTCTCTCGGTACGCCTTCTCTTGGACTGGCTCGGTGACGCTTCCTCCTTTTCGTTAAGGAAAGCGAGAAAGGAGCGAAGGCCACCGGATTGCGCATTGTGAACGGAATGCTTGGAGAACTGACGCAGCATTTTGATGAGATACATAAGTAGCGCAGCAAAGCAAGCCAGCCCGCTTAGCAGGAATAGCCCCCAAAAGCTTTTGATCTGAAGCCGGTCCACGTCTTGCTTGGCACCTTCCGAACTGCAGGCACTTCTCATCAGCCATTTGTCATGGATCCTCTGAAGAATCCCGATCTCCGATAGTTTCAAGATCGCTGTGGACATGTCGATTGCCAATGGCGAGTCCCTCGGGAAGGCCTATTGGTGAGGATCCAATATAGAAATTAGAATTACTTAAGTAATTTTGCTCAATTACGTTTCATAATGAGACTAGTTCTAAGTGTTTAAAATGATAACTATAGAAGAAGGAGGCGTATTATGCACTTACAAAGCCCCAACCCATCTTGGTGAACTCTTGACCAACGATACTATATTCGCACCGCGTAGAGAGGAAGACCTCCATGTAGGCACGCTCGTCCACAATTGCAGCAACGCCACTGCCGCTGGGGCCTTTCTTCAAGGCTTCATCATATTCTTCTTGCGAGTTGAAAGGAACTAGCCTGGACCTGTGTATGTTGAGCTCGTCGGTCAGGTAATTTTCGGCAAACGAGCCCTTTAAGAAACCTATAGGTTCATTGCTCGTCACTAAGCTTTCGATGCCTTTAACTGGAGAAGAGAGCTGTTCCACTGTGAGGATTGAGGTCAGGCTTGCAATGTAGCTGGAGTTCAACACGAGAACAACGAATAGCCATATGATCAGCACAAAGCGCGCCAGAGTGCTGCCGGTTCTTTCTCCTACAAATATTAATCGTCATTAACCAATGCAATCAAAATATAATCAAGTTTGCTTCTGCGGCTAGGTTCTTCTGATATAATTACGATTCTCACTTACTGTGGGCGAAAAACAAAGTCGAAAAGCTAAACCTGCAAATCCAATACAAAAATCATCAGCGGTCGGGAATTGTGAAGATATATCCCGATCTTAAAAGGCATCTAATCTGTAGAATATTTCGATTTAAGGACTCACCACATGATTGTGACGACTTGTTTTCTTGGAGGGCCCCGAAAATCTTCATTTGTCTTGCGCTCCAAGATCCAAACAACTGCTCCCACAATAAGGAAGAAAACACCAGTGACACACCACATCATAGGAGTGAAGGGTCTCAGAAATGCCCAAGCGCTTGAGTTGAGCTTTCTAATAGGCGCAACGACCACTAGGCCCGACTCTATGTATGGCTGCGTGAAATCCACAATCTTCGCTCTGCTTGTAGTGATTGTGATGTCGCCTACCACTGCATCAAAATCCTGCACGACGGTTTCATGAAAGGACAAACGTTATGATATCATGAAACTAAAATATAACTAGTAATAGGTTAAAAAAATGTGACAAAACAGTAATTACTTACACCCGTTGTGATCAAGCGCAGAAGATCTATGGTGGAGGGATTCGTTCGGCCGTCCCCGTGTGAGACAAACTTATATGGGACACCATATTGCAACTGCTCCAGTGCAGCAGTGAACACGTCTATGCAGTAGCCAGTGAATGCATCAGGGCCCTCCGAACGCGAGACAAATTCGTGATAACTAATTCTATTTGGGACTCCGATTCTCAACTTTTTTCCGTTGTTGGGAAAAACCCAGCCGCGTGGTCTCGTTGTTCCTTGTCCGGGCCATATGACACTATATAGTTGCTGGCTCGAGTTAAAACCTTTGGGACGCTTTCCTTCGTGTTCCTTAGGACGCAGAATCGACAAGCTAGATGAATTAGACCAGTAACCAATAGTCCGAATGCCGGTGCCAATTACGTTTATAACTTCATAAGCAGGATCGACCAGGTCCATATCTGAGTTGAACGCGAGTGGACCAGTCACACCAGTTGTGTCGACATCCCTAATGCTTTGCAGCAAGAGTTGGCCTCCGTTGGAGATGCTCATTGCATCAAGGTTCATGTTCCCTCCACGCAACTCGACTAAGCTTGAGTCATTGGAGAAGGAGAAGTTTCCATTCTGATTGAAGAATGATTCGATGGCTTTGGCAAGAAGCCAAACCGAGTCGTAAGCATACATACCGTACGTGTTTAGCCCGAAAGAGTCATTGCCCACTTTGCCTACCAATTTGCTCCAATTGGATTGAAGTCTGGTTTTAAGGTCAGACTGCGGTGTGTAAATACGCAAGGTAAGAACCCCTTGAATGCTATCTGTTTTCTGTGAGAGGATTGAAGAGTCTGTGTCCAAAATAGTAGTCAGCCAATCCGTTGCAATCCAAACATATTCGGTGTCCATCATCTGCAGATTCTTCGCCGCATCAAGTACATCTAGACCCCAACTTGCGTAGATATGCAGGATTAAAATACGAGACTCCTGATAACCGACATTAATCAGTACATTGGTTATGTTTTCCTTGCTAGCTTTTGGGCTTAAAGTTGCTTTGTAAGAGATTTTACAGCGCTTCTCAGCCAACTTATCTCCCAATGCAGCAATCCCATTTCTCCCAAAATCATCATCTACATAGATCACAACGACATCTCTCCACTCGTAGTAGCCGACAAGTTCAGCCACCGCAGCCATTTGATAGGCATCGCTCTGTGTTGTCCTTACAAAGTAAGGGAACTGAAGCGGTGCCAGTGTGGAGTCTGTGGCTGCAAATGACAGCAGAGGCACCTGCAGCTCATTTGCTATGTGTGAGATCACATGAGCCGTGACCGAAAACTGTGGCCCAATTATGGCCACCGTGTCGTTCTCCATAAATCGAAAAGCTGTAGAAGAAAGGGCAAAAGAAAAGGAGAGGCAATTCAATCGAGTTTACAAAAACGTTGTTCAAAGAAATGCAATATGTGTGTGTGTGCGTATTTTTTTTATTTTCTGGTTTAAAGTTTGGCCTAACGATAATTTCACTCATCCAAGTTTTAAAGATAAAAATAATAATAATAAAGCGTGAACATTTTAAACTAAACACGAATCTTATATATAGGTACCTTCGACGATGCCAAGAAAATCGCTGGTTTTAGTGTCCTGCATAGCAACTTTGAGCGTGGTTCCATTGAGAATTGTTGGGTTGGAATTCACATCATCTACTGCAGCATTTATAGCAACTTTTGCAACTTTGCCAATGCTGGAATCAAAACAAATGAGAGCTCCAATGTTCACGACTTCAGGTCTTCTTGATACGTCGTGCCTCGTCACATCAGATGAAACTCCATTGAAGAAAACCAACAAGAGCACAAGCCACATTGTGTTCATATTGGTGGTTATCACTCTGAAAAGGATCCAAAACCCGCCTAGTCAAAAATTATGTAAGAAAAAAAAAATATTTATATATATATATATATATATCTGTATGTGAAAATGTAATGTAATAAGGAGATTAACTTATTTTAAATGAGTTGGAATAGCGTGTTTGAATTTAAATAGATAATTCTGGAAAAGTAAAAGAACAGGAGAATATAATTCATTGACCACCTCAAGCCCAAAAACAAGAATGGAAAAGAAACCAAACCCAAGAAGTGAAAAAAACCGGAAGAAATTATAACTATTTATAAGCACCAACCAAACTCAAGTTACAATGAGAAAACAGCAAACCCATTATCTAGAAACCAGCAGATGTGAACTGGTTTACTGTTGGTTTGAAATCTACAAGTGAATGACGGAGTTCAGATTCTTAAAAATTCAATGACATGATAATGGAATTAAAAAAATATAAAAGCAAGATATTTTTTTTTTTCCTTTTGTGTGGATACTTTGGTAGCGCTAACTCACCCGTTGTTTTTGTTTGACACTTCTAAGATTCATTTGCCCTTCTTATCTGAAAGGAAAAAAAAAAAAAAAACACATAGGTTCCAAAATTCAGTTACATTCCATTAAGCCCTTGGAGAAAAGGGCAAAAGGGTTTCTTTTTATAGATGAGAAATTCTAGTTCCTTTGAAATTTGTAATTGTGACCTCCATTTGGTTTTGACAGCAACCAAAGAAAAGAACAAACATACACACACACAGAGTATATCTAATTGGCCAGTTTAAGTTGAAATTTTTAGGTTGAAATTGGTTCTTTTTAAAAACTAGTTAAAATTTATGTTGTCTCTTTCAAAAAAAGAGAAAAACTAAATTGGAATTTTTAAGTTAGAGATGAAGAACCAAACAAGAACTTAAGTCTAAACACAAGAATGGTGAAAAAAGTAGAAGATATGAAAATGGTAATTTCCTAGAAAAAGTTGTAGGTGGTGGGGTTAATAATGAGAGTCGAACAAGGTCTAAGTTGACTCCATCTAATGGCCACTTCTAGCTTCCAAGAGTGGTGAAGTATTGTACAATTATAGTAAAAAATTACAATAATAATAACAATCTCCAAGGTCATCTTCTACTCAATGGTGTATAGTCGTGATATTTCACTGTATCATTTTCATGCCTAAAAGTGGGACCAAAACATAGTATGTCAAGATTCACATGAGCTATTGATCTGAGTGGTGAATGTTGGACTTGAAAAAGAAAAATCTACCAACGTGTTTTGGCATAGGGCTCGTCCATGAAGAAGAAGAAATCAGCCGTCAGACTTGAAGACTCAAACAAATCAAGTTAAGGATTTTGAGGCTGTTTTTGGTCAAAAAGAGAAAAAGAGGTTTTGCGTTGGGAAACATGTGTGTGAGTTTGAGCTTCATTCGTTTCGTTCCGGGTTTAACACTGATATTTCAGCAACAAATTCAATCAATATGAGTTTAACTTATTTTTTTGGAAAAAAGAAAACAGAAGGTACATGAATCCGTGAATTACCTCTCGGTAAATCAAGAAATCATATTCAAGAACCACATCATTTTGCGTGTGATGGTAAAATAAATGAAGAAAATTTATTTAAAAAAAAAAAAATCTTGCAAGGTTGCAGCAGCATAACAAAAGTACAAGTCAAACACTTGATTTAAGAATGTGGCATTTGTTAGTTGACCATGGGCACTTCTTGCCACCACCACCACCACGAGCATCGTGTTTTCGCCATCTCCCGCTGATTTCACTGGTGGTAGCCCATATGCCCTGACGTAACTCTCAACTATCATTGTGTAGTGCTTAATTTTACATGGATGATCACTATCGGCATCCCCCACAATATCTACACATTTGTATCATCTATTCCATTCATTCCATCCAATCTCCAATTTGTTGTGTCTGTCATCTATGCATCCTATTCCCACTGGCGTGTTTTCTGTTCTGAATTTGGAAACAAAGGAATTCCAACTTTAATCCTCAACATTGAAGGTAGGTCTTAAATTACCACTCGACTAAACCTACAATCACAGTTATGAGTCTTTTTTTTTTTTACATTAAAGTGTCGATGAATGTCAAGTCTTCCTAGCCAGTTCCCCTTTCCTCTTAATATAACACAGATTATAACTATTGGAATCACCCTCAATATCTAAATTTGTATCATTGAGTAATCTTCTTCCCTTTTTCTTTTCCAACATGGAGTAAAAGAATTCAAACTCTAAATCTCCTCAACAATTGAAATCAATGTAAAACCGCTTGACTAAACCTACTACCATAGCAATGGTAGAGTGTCGTTGATAGTCCAAGTTTTCCAAATCCTCTTTAACGGAGACTAATTGGCTTGTTTTTCCTGTACAAGAGTCCAGGTCAAATCAAGCTACAACCAACAACTACGAGGGGAAGAGACAGACAGAGGACAATGATACTTATCCTGTCCGTACGCTTGTTTTCTTTCCACACGTGCAGAACATGTTCGTCTTCTAACCATTGTATTTGTGCACAATACACAAATCCAAAAAAGTCATCACTTTCCTGAATGAAAACATAGTGCATATTTTGCACTCCACTAATGAAAATAATGGAAGCTCTAATATTTGCTCTCAAGTTTACTTTAAATAAAAAGATTAATTATCCATCTCTGATATAGATATGACCAACCTATGAAGAGGGTTGTCCTCAATTTGTAACCTTTAACCATTGTTGAACCAACAAGAACGTTCTTTTGTTTCATTGGATGATTTAGTGTCAAGAGCCCGTGGATTTTCTCATCAACCAAACCAATTTCCTACAGATTCATACACTGTCATTTTTCTTTCATTGGATGAAAGTACAGAGGAGTAGTATGAGTTTCAAGAGTACTTGGATTTTCTGATTAACCAAACGAATTTCATCTGGATTTTCTCATCAAGCAAACAAATTTCCTATAGATTCATACACTGACATTTTCTCACATTGGATGAACAAGAATAGTAAAGGGGATTACTAAGAGGTTCAAGAGTAAGTGGATTTTCTCATTAACCAAACAAACTTCATCCGGATTTAACATAAAAAGGTCTCAATTCTAACACTAACTTAGGAAATGAATCATCAAACTACAACAAGAATTTAGCGTCATTGCAGTTACAGAAATCCTTGGAATGTAGCGTCTTTCAATGGTATGTGATAATTTCTCATCAACCAAATCTTCTTCGTTTGGATTCAAACATTCAAAGGGTCTAAAAAAAATCCAACACAACAGCACAAAATCACAAGGGAAATTCAAATTTCTAAACTTTCTCATTTCCCAATCAAAACCCTAGGATTCTTCCAGGAAAAAAAAAAAAAAAAGAACAAAATTGAAGCACGAAATTTCAATCGTCCAAGTGATTAACAACCTTAATCCCCATGGAACTCGCCGTCGCGATGATCGACTTACAGATGGACTCCAAAGGCATGTACTGGCAGTACGGATCGGACTGCTTTATCTTGGCGATCTCGTAGACGTGCTTGACCGACAGCGCCGCCGCCTCCACGTGGCCAGGGCGGCCACTGCCGCTCTCGATGCCGGCGGCCTTCTTGAGGTACCAGCTGACCTTGGGGGACTTGACGATGAAGTCGAAGGTATTGTCCTTGTAGGCGGTGATGGTGACGGACATGGGAGTGTCGGGCTTGTACTTCTGCGTACGGGCGTTGAAGTCCTTGCAGAACGCCATCAGGTTCAGCCTGTACTGCCCCAGCGCCGGCCCCACCGGCGGCGCCGGCCGTGCGCCTCCGGCCGGCACCGTCAGCCTGATCGTCGCCGCCACTGGCCGCCTCGTTAGGATCTCCTTTAGAGTCGCCATTGATGATGATCGGAGTGAGCTTTTTGCCCCACCTCTTCCCTTCTCTTATGGCCTGAATTGTGGGCCACCGAGCCATCCAATCTCATTCTATTTCAAGCCCATTTTGAAAACCCATTGGAGCTCTCCTTGCGCCTTTTTTTTTTTCCCCTTTTTTTTTTTTTAAATACGAATTGTACGGAGATAAAACAACTAAACAGTATAGTTATGAAATTGTTGAACGAAATATACTATTTATCCTTTAAAAAAAAAAATACTATTAATATATATATTTTTTTTTTGTAGAAAAAAAAAAAAACTCTGATAATGGTCCTCTTATTGCCTATTTTCAGCCTCACAGGCAGGATTCACTTCCCTAAGAATAATAATAAAAATATGGGTCTCTAATCCAGTCTCTTCAACTTAAATCTTATCGAGAATATCATCAATCTAATACATCCACTGTCAAAGCTAGAGTGGGGGTCTTACCGAAATTTCATGGGAATCAAACCTGAGTGAACGAAAAAAGAGGCCAAAGAAAGCACAACCCTCTTTTGCCACCCTTATAGGTGTTATACTATATATAATAATTATGGTTAGAGTTAGTGTTCTCTCAAAAAAAAAAAAATAATAATAATAAAAAGATTAAAAGATATACCGTTTGGTAAAACAGTTTGAGTTAAAATTTTTAAGTTTGAGTTTGTTGACTTTTGAAAAACTAGTTATAATTTTTGTTGACTTTTCAGAAAAAAACAAAAACTCATATGAAAATTTTGAGTTTAAACTCATTCACCAAACGAGACAATAGTAGTTCATAGGCAAAGCGTTCAAATTCTCCATAGGCAAATTTTAAAACTTATACTTATTAAGCAATTATGTTTAATAAATAAAGAATATATATAAGATCAATAAATACATAAATTTACTTGATTATTAATTAAATTACTCTAAAAAATTTAGATGTAAATAGAAATTTGTTTGTTTATTTTAATATTTGCATAAATATGATGTTTAATTTTTTTAGATTCCGTATAATTTGCCTCTCTCCCCCACTCTCTGTGACTTGTAAATTGTGCTGAAGAAAACTTTGACAATATTTAATGTATTTTTTTTAATGTATTATGATAGGAAAATGATTCAGAAACTTTTAGTTGGCGGTAAAAAAAGGGGGGGGACAAAAAAATTATATTAATTTTATAGAATCTACAAAAATTGATCACTTGACAATTCATAATATTCATAATAAAATTTTTCATAACATCTATTATTGTTGAATTAGATTTGAACTGTTATGCTTTAAAACAAGAAAATAACAAGACACCAAGCAGATCTCAGAAATCATAAAAACAAGATTATCTCTATATTTGAGACAACCAAACCATATATGAAGATTTTAAGTATTGCTTGTGGAAGCGGATAGATTTTTCTTTATACAGCTTTTCTAATATATTTCCTGGCTACACATGCTCCTTTTGTCGCCTCCTGCATTTTTTGAACCATTTTTTTTGTTAAGAAATATTAATAAAATATAATTTATTTATTTTATTAATGTGATATTAAATATCATTGATATTCTCTAATATTTTAATTTTTATTTTTTCAGAGTTTCATGTGCTGGTAAGTGTCTTCGTTACGCGAGGACTCGATGCTGTCGGTGGTGAAAAAAACAAAAACAAAAACAAAAACAAACAAACTGCAAGACCAAAACTTATCCAAACTCCAATTTAATTAATTAATTTTTTTTGAAAGAAAATAAAGTATGGAAAGGAAAGGAAAGGAACTAAAAGAAGTGATTTCTCAACTTTATTTGCTTTTGGTCAAAAGAAAGTAGATTTCGACGAATCAAATGGTTGGCCGGTGGAAATGGGAAGGGGTACTGGAATATGTCGTTTTCAGAGTTGGAATTTGGATAATGTTGGTCTGGAGTGAGAGTTTCCAATTCACATTTGGCTTTCTTGAATCACTCAACCTTTCTAATCTAACTTGTTCCTCTTAAATTCTTCAAAAAAGAAAAACTTGTTCCTCAATCAAACATAATTAACATGGGATTTGACGAGGAATCAGCAAGCTCCTCGTCCCGCACGGTGCCGCCGCGAGAAGACACGCCGCTCTTGTCCCCGCGGCGCCTCTCCTCGTCGTCGTCGTCGTCGTCGTCGTCGTCGTCGCAATGGAAGACCTTCGCGAACGTCTTCATCGCCATCGTCGGCTCCGGCGTCCTCGGCCTCCCTTACACCTTCATGAAGACCGGGTGGCTCTTCGGCTCCCTCATGCTCTTCTCCGTGGCCTTCCTCACTTACCACTGCATGATGCTCCTGGTTACCACTCGTCACCGCCTCGATGACTCCTGCCAACGCCTCCTCGGCTACTCCAAAATTGCGTCTTTCGGAGACTTGGGATTCGCCATCTGCGGTCCCATTGGCCGGTTCTCCGTAGATGTCATGATCGTCCTTGCGCAAGCCGGCTTCTGCGTTAGCTACCTCATCTTCATCTCCACCACCCTCTCTTTCCTTTTGGACTCTCCGCGGTCTTTGTACATATGGGGTTGTTTCCCCTTCCAACTCGGGTTGAATTCGATTCCGACGCTTACCCACTTGGCCCCGCTCAGCGTATTCGCCGACGTGATCGACCTGGCAGCCATGGGCGTGGTCATGGTGGAGGACGTTTTCATCTTTCTCCAGCAAAGGCCGGCCTTGCAGGCCTTTGGGGGGCTATCGGTTTTCTTCTACGGGGTCGGGGTGGCGGTCTACGCCTTCGAAGGGATCGGAATGATATTGCCGCTCGAATCGGAGGCGAAAGACAAGGACAAATTTGGGAAAGTGTTGGGGTTGTGCATGGCCTTCATTGCCGTGTTGTATGGGGGGTTTGGGGTTCTAGGTTACTTTGCTTTTGGGGAAGAAACTAGAGACATTATCACCACCAACTTTGGCCAGGGACTGGTGAGCACACTCGTGCAGGTGGGACCCCTTTTCTTTTTTTAATTATCCTCTTTATTTTATTAACCACTAAATCTGTATACGATTTTATTAGTTTTATGTTTTATTTTAATTTGATTTTAATTAAATTTAACGTTTTGATTACTCTTTACTAAAAGAAACACCTAATTCAAAAATATAAAATTAAGATAACTAATTCGAAACAGTAACATTAATTGCACTATTAGTTTACTTTTGAAATTTTGGTTTGATTCGTTTTATGGTTCAAACCTTCGTATGTCTAGGTAGGACTATGCGTGAACTTGTTTTTCACACTGCCGCTGATGATGAACCCGGTGTACGAGGTGGTAGAGAGGCGGTTCTTCGACGGCAGGTATTGCCTATGGGGGAGGTGGGTGGCGGTTTTGGTGGTGAGCTTGGTGGCTTTGTTTGTGTCGAACTTTGCCGACTTCCTATCACTGGTGGGGAGCAGCGTGTGCGTGGTGCTAGGGTTTGTGTTGCCGGCATTGTTCCACTTGATGGTGTTCAAGCAAGAGCTGGATTGGCTTGGGGTGCTATTGGACGCCTCTATTGTGGTTTTAGGCCTCATTATTGGTGTCTCCGGTACTTGGTCTTCCCTCATCCAAATTTTCGCCCCCAAAGCTTGATTGATCAAAATCAAATTCAATAATATTGTTTCTCCCTCTTTTTTTTTTTTTTTTTTTTTCTTCTTCTTATATTTCATACATATTATTGTCAAATGTACATTATTGGGGATTACTATGCAAAGAAATGATTTTGATGGTTGATCTTAGTTGGACTTTTTTACTTATAATTTTGATTGGTCGGTTGAATGATTATTGGAGTAGGAGATAGATTGGAAATGGTCCATTGTCCATTGTCAACTCTAAATTCAATTCATTCATTCATTTACAATTGGAAACGCAAATTGCAAATCAATAAACAAACAATGATGACACACGGCCAGACAGCTGTTTGTCGCATGAATGTATATAAATGTAATATTCTACAAAGTCTCCGATGAAAGCTTTTTGTGGTCGCAACTCACAGCTCATGGGCCAGAAACAACCCCGAAGGAAAGTGTGGGGGTCCTGAGGTTGTTTGGCCCAATGGTTGCCCAATGTCGTAAAAGGTCAATTTTTGGGGGAAAATGGTATTTTTCTGAAAATTTACGTGTTAAATAACATTTTTTAAAAAAAAAAAAATTTAGGTATATCTTATTTACGTACTTACGTTGTATGTTTACAGTAAATTATCTCATGAATATTTTTGTGCATAAACGATTTACTGTTATCATGTTATTTATCTTAAATATATTAAAATATATTATTTATGAATAATTTTTAAAAATGACGTTTTTGTTATCATTTATGTTAGTGATGTATTTTGACTATATACATTTGTGTGTGTGTGTGTGTAAGGAAAAAAAAAAAAAAAAAAAGAAGGGATGGATAACGTCCATGAGGGATGGACAAACCACCAATAAGAAATGTGAGTAATCCATTCCACCTAATGACTAAATGGGTCAGCCGAAACTCAAAGAAAAATTATTAGCATGCAAGGCAGAAGCGGAACATAAAAAAATTAATCTCCAAAAGTTTAAGAATTCTTTAATTAGGTAAAAAAAAAAAATTATTGTTAATGTAAAGTTTTAAATAAATGTATTATAATCTCTGTTAAATTTATAGTTTCTTATTTGAATCCAATTTTAATATGGTATTTAATCTTACATAATATCATTAATTTGGAGTTTTTATGATAAGAGTTATCATCGATATGATCGGTAGAAGTTGTCATTTTAACTGGTGGATTAATCTTTAATGATATGATATTTAATTTTTGATTTTTGAGTGCTCACTTGTCTGACAGTTCTTATTTATTGATTAGAGTGTTGAAAAATTAATACAATAATTAAAACTACAAGTTTTACTGGTAATTAAAAAAAAATAATAGTTCATAATGTAGAAATTTCCAAAGATATTATTCAACCCAAAAAATCTTGGTACTTGGTAGCAAGAAAGCAAGGGAAAAAAAAAAAAAAAAAGGGCTAAGGAAAATAAAAAAGATAGGAAGAAAAAACAGAGTGGGGGAATGGGCAGCAATGAGGAGTGGAGGCAGCTAAACAGGGTAAGAAGGGCCACCACCCACCTCACCTAAAAAAGCTAACCCAAAACCAAAAGATTTTACTTTTTTTTTTTTTTTTTTTTTAGGGAGAATATGTGGTAAAACGCATTTTATATACCTTACCAATAGAGCTTCATTTAAGATCATTGAAATTTAATCCAATGGATAAAATTTAAAAAGTGTACAAAAACTTAAACACTGATCTATAAGATTATAGCCAAAAAATAAAAATTCAAAAAATAAAAATAAAAATTGATCTGTAATTAGGGCCACCGGTGGAAGGGTGGTGGGGGGAAGGGGGGGATTTCGCGTTTTGGTGATTTCACAGGCCGGAAAGGGTCGCTGGTTGATTAGGGGCTCGGGGGGGGGGGGGGGGGGTTCATCATGAGTCTAGCGATTTCGCAGGTGGGGGGAGGGGGGTTACGGGTCTGGGTCATCGCTGGTGGGAGGATGATTTTGCCATCACTGGAATTGGAAGTCACTACCGTAGGAGTCATCGGTGGAAGGTTTAGGTTTTATTTATTTATTTAATTTCTCAGTTATGATATTATGAGCTAATGTACGTAATAGTTATCAAACATAAGTAAAATTTCAACCATTAAAATACATCGAACGGTTTATAAAATGAGTTCTATTATAGGATATATAAAAATGGTTGTATCACAGTTTTTCTCATTTTTTTTTAACGATAACAAAAACAAAAATGCTAAAAACACAACCCTATTTTACATGATACATGAATGATCATTTTTTCATTAATATAATCGTCACATCAATTAAAACATTAAAAAGATCATAACTTACCATCATATAAATTGAGATATTAAAAAATTAATATTATAATTTATGTGCCTAATATTATTTTAACAAAAATAATATTTATTAGTATTTGATGTCATCTCATCTCTCATTTTCATCAAATGTAAAAATTCAACACAATCCAATTCAATTTTGTTCCAAAAAAAATAAATTTAATTTCATGTAAATACGGTAAGTCTAACACCGTTTGATATATTGATTAGTGGGGTCATTTATATTGGAGTTAACGAATATCAAAGCTACTTGAGATTTACCTATTACATTCATACATTACTGTAAGCATACATCTCTTTCAAAACCATTCTCTAAAAAAAGAATAAAGAAAATAGAAAAAAGAAAAAAGAAAAAAAAATACATCTTAAAAAGAAAAGAAAGAAGAGAAAAGTGGAGAGAGGCTTGTGTTGAAGGCCACGAAACCAAAGTAATTTAGAGAGAGAGAGAGAGAAATAATAAAGAATAGTGACTCGTATATATGTATTTGTATATATGTGTTGTGTTGTTGTGGTCTCCTTCCCTTCCTAGAACTAAAAATTTAAAACAATCCAATCAAACCAAAAAGTGATCCAAAAAAATTCTAAAATAAATCTCACATCAAACGAGAAAATCCCTCTGTTTTTTCTCTCGTTTTTTCTCGTTAAACAAACAGGAAATTATCGGATCAGGAAGGAAAGAAAATCTTTAATCGTTGGATCGACGTTTCTGTGGATCACCGGAGGGAGGATTAGGAGTTCACGATGTCGTGCTCGTCATCATCGTCGGGATCGGAGGAGGACGACGAGGGAATCGACTCCTACAGGAAGGGAGGCTACCACGCCGTCCGAGTTGGCGATCAGTTTAACGGTGGTCGCTACGTCGCTCAGAGGAAGCTCGGTTGGGGTCAGTTCTCCACCGTCTGGCTCGCCTACGACACCTCCGTCTCTGTCTGTACTCTCTCTCTGTCCTCTCTCTCTCTCTCTGTAGAAATCTCATGCAGTAATGTTTTTTTCTCTGATTCTTGTTTGTTAAAAAAATCCGACTCTCTCTCTTATCAATAATTTTTTTTTTTGTTTTTCAATTTTTGCACTTTTTCCTCTGTTTTTACGAACATCGCCGGAATCTTTGTTATTTGGTTCTAAATCATGCATATAATTACGAATTAAAATTTTTATCAAAGATTGATATTTGATTTTCATGTATTGATCCATTTCCTATAAATATGAATGCTCGTGAAGATTTAATTTTTTTTTTCCATAATTTTAATAAAAATGAAGTTTTAAAATTTTCGATTGTTACTTTTATGGATTTGAATGCTCGTTAGATTTTGTAGTTTTGATTTATCCTAAAAATATTTTGTTGGCTTAGAAATGGGATAACAGATGCGGTAGTTTTCGTTTCTCTGACAATTATGATCCTTGTCTGATCCTTGTCTGTATATGCGTTATGAATAATTTGGCTTTCTCTGCCTCATCTCTATAGCTCCGTCTGTATATGGAAAATTACAAAAAATCCTCTCTTAAGCTTGAAACAAAAAGTAAAAAAAAATCAAAATCTAATTTGGATCTGATCTTACCTGACCAAATAAAAGTTTGGCATCCTGACTTTACACCTTTGTCCATCACCCATGTCTTGTGAGAAGTTCCTTTCACTCGAAACACACCCATGTATGCGAACTCATGTTTGTTTGCAAGCATAGTCCTCGCGTGCCTCGGACTCTGATCCCTCTGACTCAGGTTCTTCAATCGGTACGATGATGCTTACCGTCCTCGTAGCCCACTAAAATCTAGAAACAACTGATCTTACCTTGTGACTAAGTACTTGTCGTTTTATTATGTAGTGATTCGTATTTCCCCCACCAAGTAACTGTAGGAGAAATATGTCTGGACCAAATTCTTGTAATTCTTACTTGTTTTGTTCTTGGGTTGATGTGTTTTAGAGGTATGTTGCTCTTAAGATCCAAAAAAGCGCAGCGCAATTTGCTCAAGCTGCCCTTCATGAGATCGAAGTCCTTTCCACCATTGCCAAGGGTGACCCTTCGAACTCCAAGTGTGTTGTGAGACTTATCGACCATTTTAAGCACACGGGACCGAATGGCCAGCACCTTTGCATGGTCCTTGAATTCCTTGGTGATAGCTTACTCCGGCTGATTAGATACAATCGCTACAAAGGCATGGGATTGAATAAAGTCAGGGAGATCTGCAAGTGCATATTGATTGGTCTGGATTACTTGCATAGAGAACTTGGTATAATCCATAGTGACCTGAAGCCGGAAAACATTCTTCTCTTTTCCACCATTGATCCCACGAAAGACCCAGTTAGGTCTGGCCTCACCCCGATTCTTGAGAAGCCTGAGGGAAACCCAAATGGTGGAGTTACCATGAATCTTATTGAGAAAAAGTTGAAACGGAGGGCAAGGAGGGCAGTTGCTAAGATTTCGGAAAGAAGAGATTCTATGGGAGGAGTGGGAGGAGCTCAAAAATCTGAGAGGAACCTTGACGGGATTGATCTAAGGTGCAAGGTTGTGGACTTTGGAAATGCGTGTTGGGCTGACAAGAGGTTTGCCGAAGAGATTCAGACGAGGCAGTACAGAGCTCCTGAAGTGATATTGCAGGCCGGGTACTCCTACTCTGTTGATATGTGGTCGTTTGCTTGCACTGCTTTTGAACTTGCTACCGGTGATATGATGTTTACTCCAAAGACCGGACAAGGCTTTAGCGAGGATGAGGTAAAGGATGGGCTGCCATATAATCATTTTGATTTATTGTTGTGATCTGCTTAATTAGTCTGGATTTCATTGAATTTATAGGTAAAGACACAGTTAATTTTGTCGGGAAGATTGGAAGACATAAATTACAATAATTTCGTTTTGTTGATTTCTGTCATTAGACAACACTGTTCTGCATTATAGGCTTCTTAAGGTGAATTTGTAATCAAATTTATCTATAGTCAACGCCCTTGGATCTTCTTTCTGTAAAACTCGTTTGAAGATCAGTATCTGAATGTCAGCATTTTGCGACTTGAACACATTAATGGGTAAAAATCTTGTATATGATTAGATGAGTTTATATCGTATCGTCGTTAAACCGTATATGGATTGATTTCAGGATCATCTTGCTTTGATGATGGAACTCCTTGGAAAGATTCCGCGAAAGGTAGGTGCCATTTGCATTATTTCCCTCCCATAGTTACGATTGCTTTGATTTTCATTTTTTCCGTATTCTGCTCTCTTTCCCCGGCTTGGGTTTTCTACATGATTGTTGTGTTTGCAGGTGGCTGTTGGAGGAGCTCGCTCTAAGGATTTATTCGACAGGTATGGAGATCTAAAGAGAATTCGGAGGCTAAAGTATTGGTCACTGGATAAATTGTTGGTTGAGAAATACAAGTTTTCTGAGGAAGACGCACGGGAGTTTGCAGAGTTTCTTTGTCCTCTTCTTGATTTTGCGCCAGAGAGGCGGCCGACTGCCCAGCAGTGCCTTCAACACCCTTGGCTAAATCTCAGCAACTCGACTCCGAGTGCAACGAACGAATCTAATGTAGAAAAGCTGAATGTCGGAATGAGCAACCTTCGGGTTAAGGTGGGAAAGTGAAAAAGAGAAGATTTACTGATTGTGATTACAGTCATTGATTGTGATTTATTTTGTCTGTTACTCTCCTAATAAAGATTTATTTTTTGATTAACTATATATAATATGTAAATTAGTAATGATTGATTGACTTTGATTGCCCTCCGCCTTTCAAGTTTTTGGGTAAGTAGCCACACAATTTCCATCAATTTCCATTTTTTTCCTTCTCTCTTTTTTTTTTCTTTTTTTTTTTTGTTTTGAGAAAAATAGAGAAATGATCATTATTTAGACACCCATTTATGAGCAAAAAACCGATAATTTTGCCATTTTGTATTTTTTAAATTTATTTTCTTCTTTGAATTTCCATTTTACCCCTGCTTTTGTCACACCATTATACAGACATATAATATCTTGTTATTAATCAATATGACAATCTTTATCTATAACTAAAATCGATTAAAAAAAAATTGGGATTAACATTGACATCCATATTTATTTCAAGTTAAAAATAAAGACAAAATAATAATGTTGAGTGGATTTTAGTTTTAGTTTCCACCTAAAGTTGGAGTGGGCTTGCGGCATCTTTCAACACATTAATTACCAATTCACTGTTGTCTGCAAATTCGCTTTGACCCGTTAGCTATCATCTCAGTAAACATATTAATCATCTTTTCTGCTTTCGATTTTGATAAAAATAAAGGGAGCTTAGTCTCACGTCAGAAATAAAGTACCCGAAGATTATAAAAGAAATAAAGGACCTTGAAGATTATAAAAGAAACAAGGTTTAGTTTCTAATCAGCCCAAGTTATTAGCATTTGAAGCATTATATTTTTATTTTAGTTAAATTCCTCCGTGTAAGTGTGGGCATATGAGAGTGAGAGAAAAAATCCAATTGGTGTTGGGGGGTGGGGGGGGGGGGGGGGATCGTCATTTCAAACATTCTTCTTATCTCCCATTGAATCTGATTTTGAACCCATAATTTGGTAAGATGCACTCTGTGCAACCCAAGTATACCTACAAGACAACGGATATAGTAGCTCAATATGTTAATGTGCTCAACAATGTTTCCCAAGGTGATGATCATCATCCTCAAGAGAACCAGGATTTTTAATGTTGGTGAAATTTGGTACCTTGTGCACATTGAGGTTAAGAAGCAGTTTCATACTTTCTTTCTTCTTCTTCTTTTTTTTCTTTTATTATGAAGTCCTTTTTCTTAAACATGTGTAGTCTTAATATCCTGCTAATTTTGCTAATTTTTCTGTTAAGGATGCTTGCAATGATACATTTGATTTGGTGTCATTTAGTTTTGTTCTCATAATTATAAGTTGCTGACCTCTATCAACATTGCTCTATGTTTGGTTCAGGAAGGGATTGTGGAAGTTATAATCTACTTTCATTAAGTAATTAATTTATTAGATAATTAAGTCAAAATTCAGAAGAACTACGTAAAGGCCCTAGAACAACTGAAAAACTCCCACAACTCTTCAGAGAGCAACAATTCCGGAACGGCCTCAGAGAGGAACGGTTCCGGAGGAAAGTCTAAGGCCTCAGAGAGGAATGGCCTTAGAGAGGAACGGTTCCGGATGAAAGTTCCTTTTCAAGAAGCCCTGCTTTTTTAACGTATATGTAGTCTTATTCAAATTTTGCTGTTAAGCATACTTATCAAGATACTTGCAATGAGAAAACCTCCTTTTTGTTTTTGTTTTTTGTTTTTTGATTTGGTGTTCTCATCATTAAAGTTACTGATCTCTTAATAACATTACTTTATACAAACAAACTTCCTACGTTACATTCTTTCTTTCTTTGTCATACCAAACATTATAAAGGATGGAGCAAACACTTCATTTCCAAGAAAATCTATCATTTTTGATTCCATGTTATGAGTGGAACGAACCAATAGATGAGGAAGTATTTGAGGATGAAACGCTCCTTTTATACGAGAAGATTCACGCCAATGGTTTTGGACATTTGCTCGTCATCAATGGCATTGAAGGTGGCTCAAATAACTTGGCTGGATCTGATATCCTGAAACTATGGGATGGATTCTGAAAGTTTCTACAATTTCGGTGAGCAACCAATGACGTCATCCTACTACTATTTAGTTTATAGCTAAAGTTACCAACTTAATAATCTGTTCTTGTGTTTTTCACCTTTAATTTTCAGGAACATGCCTCAAAGAAATGAGCCATGAATCTCTGTCTTCTATATGGTGAAGCATATGGACACTCATGGTTTGGAAAATGTGGATACAGTTTTGGCGATGGGAGTTTTGGCATCAACGAATCAGATTACCGTAGAGCACTAGGAGCACTCTCCACTTTGAATCGCTTGTTCTGGAAGCGAATCAAAGTGTCCATATGACTCGTTGATGCCAAAACTCCCATGGCTATCCGCATTTTCCGAACCATGAGTGTCCATATACTTCATCATATAGAAGATGGAGCTCTATGGCTCATTTCTTTGAGGCATCTGAGACACTAATATTCCTGAAAATTAAAGGAGAAAAACACAAAAATAGATTATTAAGTTGGTAATTTTAGTTACAAACTAAATAGTAGTAGGATGACGTCATTGGTTGCTCTTGTAGAATCCATCCCACAGTTCCAGAATATCAGACCCAACCAAGTTATTTGAGCCACCTTTTAATGCCGTTGATGATGAGCAAGTGTCCAAAACCATTGGCGTAATCTTCTCGTATAAAAGGAGCGTTTCATCCTCAAATACTTCCTCATCTATTGGTTCGTTCCACTCATCATAACATGGAATCAAAAAGTGATGGATTTTCTTGGAAATGAAGTGTTTGCTCCACCCTTTATAATGTTTAGTATGACAAGAAGGAAAGAATGTAACGTAAGGAGTTAGTTTCTATAGAGCAATGTTAATGTTATTAAGAGATCAGTAACTGTAATGATAAGAACACAAAACTAAAAGACACCAAATCAAATCAAATAAAGTCTAGAATAAACAAAAAACAGAAGGTGGATAACCTCATTGCAAGTATCTTGACAAGCATGATTAACAGCAAAAAAACAGGGCTTCTTGAAAGAAAGAAAGATTATGCCAATCGATTGGCAAGTTTCATCCGGAGGCCTTGAAAGTAGATTAGGATCCCTTCCCAAACCAAACAATAGAGCAATGTTGATAGAGGTTAGCAACTATAATTATAAGAACAAAACTAAAAGACACCAAATCAAATATATCACTGATCGTTCAAAAAAGTTTTTATTAAACTTTCTACTTTAATGTTGATTTACCCTTTATACTCCGATTCCATGTCGGAGCTGCACCGGTTGAGGGTCATCGTCCTTGCCGACAATCGTGCCTTCGGCAACATACCACCATTGCTGCTCAAGCTCCGTCCTAGATTTGCACAACAATAGTTGGCAGGGACAGGACGATCCCTCATTGGCTTTCTAATTCCATGAACAATAACTCTATAGCTTATTTTGAATTTGATAATGACAAGTTTGGCTTCCAGCAATTTCATCAAGTATACTTATATTTGATGTGTTTGTGTTGTCTGTTCCACAGGGATATTGTTTCAGGGCTGGTGCATTTGCATGAATTGCGAATAATTCATGGGGACTTTTAATAAACATTCCCTACATGGGTACCAATTAACTGTCAATAAAAACATAACATTATTAATTACAAATATACCCAATAAAAGAATAGTTGCTAGCCATCAGAGAGATGCTAGGTTCATTCTCATTCTCATCCGATCAAAAAGAACAGACAATCATCATCTACTGAATAAATAAATGATACACCAAAAGATCACTTAATCTCTTGACTTACTGCATTAAAAACTAACCTCATTAGTTTTAGCAATAAAGGCGATGGCCGGGCATTTACCTTCCACAAATTGACCTCTGGGATGACATTTTTCACTGACTCCAAGCGGGCTTTACGCTCAATTGTAGCAAGGTCCTTGCCGGATGTTGGATATTGACTGAATATATTTGAACCAAATCATCCAAGGAGCAAGTACAACGCCCTAGGGAAAGATAAATAAAATCTTGATCATGTAAAGTCCAGGCAAATAAATCAGGACTAAGACAATAACATAAAGTGCATCAAAATTCTACACACCAAAATTTGTACACACTAAAAGAACATCACACACTAAAATTCTACACATCAGAAATGAAAAAAAAAAAAAAAAAAAAAAAAAAAAAAAAAAAAAAAAAAAGAAAAAAAA
>JAFMPE010070090.1:385-14512 GCA_024759925.1 Ficus religiosa
TGTATGGTAATTCTTTATTGAAGTCATACATGTGATACTTTCATAATCTTCACTTTCGTTTATTTTCTTTCAATGTAGTTTATATAAAGATTGGAGAAGCATAAATATAGACGTCCCACCACTACTTGTGAAGGGTTTAACTATAGGCCATTGTGGATCGCAACAAACAAAAGCTAAGCTCCATCAAATGAATTCATTTGGGCAATGTTGCCATGAATAGAGGCGGCAAGGTATGATTAAGGCAAAGACTTTCTTTTAGCCCCTGCAAGCAATTAGGTTTTTTTATTTTTTGTTTGGTTTTGTTTTGCTTTCATTATATCACGTTTCTCCTTTTTTCATTGCTTTTCCTTTTCCTTTTCCTTTTCTTTTCTCTTCTCTTCTCTTTTATGCGCATAATTCTCTCTTTCGGTCAAAGTCTTGGTAGTACTATCATCATTGGGACATAACTGCAACATGAAATTTCTAATCACAGAGGCTTCAAATGGCCACCCCTTATTAATGACTAATCATGCTTACTGAGCCCCATATGACTTTTCAACTTAGACCACTGTCGGTATATCTCTGTCATCCGCAGTTAGAAGTTTGATTTTTTGTATCCATATACAGTATCTAATCCGTTAAAGTTATAATGAGATTGTGTTTTAACGTGTATAGATCTTTAAAGAGTATTGACGAGGACATATACAGCTCTTCTTTTCATTTTACACCTATATTATCAATAGATTCTCAAAGTAATGTCATGAAGAGACACAAAGACATCACTAATTTTCTTTTTTAAATAGTAAAATTCAATAGAGGAAAACGCGTTATTCAGTTGGGAAAAAATGTAAAAAAGAATCCTTTTAGCTAATGATCTATTATTACTATGAGCCATGTAAAGTTTTGACCAAAAATTTACTGAAATTAGACGAGTCATTAGATTGCCGTTGTGTTGATTTTATCAACTGTAAATGGCTAAATCAATTTTCGTTGATACACTGGCATTATGTGGTCCTAATATTATAATATAATGGGGAAAGATTATTACATAACTAGAGTGTGTAAGCTTTAGCTGAACTCCTTAACTGCTGCACTAATTAAACAGTGGCGTTATTGGTGCGAAGTCCTCTAACTCCAAAGTACGAATGTCATTAAAACTGATCAACAACGTAGTGTGAATAATTTGTTAAACATTAAAAAAAAAAAAAAAAAAAAAGCACTAAGCTAAAATGGGGTTAATGGTGTGGGACAGGCCGTAGCTAGGCACTCCGATGGTCAAATAAGTAAGGCTTGTCTTTAGTGTTCGACAAAATTTTAGGTCTTCAAAATTGTGGATCTTAACTGATCTCAAATGAGAAGAATTACAAGAAATATATATTCATCTTTTGAGATGTCCATACGTTAATTAAGGGTTCGTTTGGTGTTTGGGTTGAGTTTGAAATGTGATGAAATTTTTAAGTTTGAGTTGATTGAATTTTTAAAAATTAGTTATAAATTTTATTGACTTTTTAGAAAAATATAAAAATTGAGATGAAAAAGTACAGTTTAGTTGGAGTTAAACCTGAATGCCAAACATAGGCTTAATGACTTCGTGTTGATCATTAATTGTCTTTAACTAACGACCATTGCAATTCCGAGCGATGAGCTTAAGCCTCCCTTTTCGGACAGAGCACAGGTGCTCAAATCTCGGGCTTTAGGAGGAGAGTTGGTGCCTGGATCATGCTCCGGTGATATGCTCGCAATGTGCAGTCAAGGTCAAATATCATCAAATATTCATTTTGCGATGACGAAATTAATACAGCTAATTACAAATTATACTCCAAAACAAGAATCCAACTTATAAATATCAGAAAAATATAAATATTATCAGTAAATTACCAAAAAGAGTTCATTGAAAGTTGATCTATATAAATGAAAAATTGGTTTAAGTTTAGATATAGAACTATATATCACCATAGTGTCACGAGGGTTATTGTTTCCCCTTTTACGGGCGACCTGAGATCTCTCTAAAATTAATCAATTTATTTGAGGGTAAATGAGCGATTTAAACAACCTTTTGATATAAATCCAAACCTAGAATTAATCTAGCGATGAACAAGTAAATAAAATGCTAAAAATAAATAATAGGGATGAGATGTATAGACGCTTGCCTTAGTTGGTAGTCTACCACCTCTGTGTGTGTAATTAAGTATTTTCGCTATATGTAAGAAATGAATATCACAAGTATGATTGAGTTTCAGAAAGGTTAAAA
The DNA here is from genome assembly GCA_024759925.1 of Ficus religiosa. Taxonomy (NCBI): domain Eukaryota; kingdom Viridiplantae; phylum Streptophyta; class Magnoliopsida; order Rosales; family Moraceae; genus Ficus; species Ficus religiosa. Next base: position 2,616 of record JAFMPE010070090.1, read on the forward strand.
TGAACAAAAATGAAGGAAAAAAGAATTGCAGGAATAGATATACGAAGTTTATCCTCAACACTACTTAATTACGTGATAAAATAACAAATCCTCCAGGAATATTGTTCAACGTAGATTCAAATGAATTGAGCAACTTCCTAAGCAACATTTCACACACTTTGGTCAAATTTCGAAATGTCTATTAACTTGTTTTTTTTTTTTGGTTTTCTTTTTGAAGCAAGAATCGCAAATATGGACAAATTTTTTCGCAAGTACTTTGAAGATTTTTGTCGAAATTTCAGAACCTCTTGTGATGCCGAAATATCTTTTGAATGTAAGGAATTTTTTGTTAAAAATTTCAAGAAATATAAAAAAAAAATTCGGAAACTTAATGGTACATTTGAGTTTGTAGTGTATTTTCTTCGAAATTTCAGGAAATAAAAATATTAGAAAATATTAGAAAATCAGCTGTTAAAAGTGTTTTTAAAATTTTTTAACTTATCATTTTATAAGATTTTAAATAAGTAGTTTTTGCCTTCTAGTTACAACAGTTTTAAAAAAGAATCTTCTCCTTGAGCCTAAATTAAGATGGAATGCTACTAATTATGTTTGAGTCGCATAAGACTTATTTTTAGTATCAAGATTTCTACGTAATACGTATGAAGTATCTCGTTTAAAACTTTTCTTTTTTTTAATAAATGTTGTGACAGAATCATTTGCATGTCCCATTAATTATTATTAAGTGAAAATAAAAGTCATGAAAGGAAGTGAAAGAAAATCCGGAAATTGCAAGCAAACGCAAAAGAAACAAAAGCACAAAGGCTTTGACAAAACAGTAAAGAATGCACGCAGGTGTTACAACAAAATAAAATAAACATTCACAACCAAACCATCAGGGGAAAAAAGAAAAAAAAAAAAAAAAAGTTCAACCGGAAATTGATCCCCAACATTTGAGTCGAAACTCTAGTGGGAAAAAATACTAAAAAGAAAAATATAATGCATAATTACCTAGAAGGTGGATTATCAATGAAAAGGTAATTCGAAAGACCAGATGTATTATGACTGACGTAGATTTGGATGTTGAAACCACCAATTAATCACACTAAGATGAATTCCCTAAGAAGCCAGAGTCCATCACCCAATTACCCTCCCGAAAAAAGTGGAACATACAATAAGAGATTGTATCCAAGTAATTGAACATGTTAACTCATTTAGCTTTAAAATTCTAGGGCAAATTGCGACTTCTATTCTGTTGTAAAATTTGTTCATTTATGTATATCCTATTCTAAAATATAAAAAATATGTTTAAAATAACTTTTCGTGGTTTCCAAAGTTTTTTGAAACTATTTTTATCGATATTTTCACTCGAATTTTTATAAAGTTGGCGATGTTTTTACTGGCACTGACATTCCATCCTTAACCGCATAAATGTTTATGAAAATGGTCGGATCACGGGTGGTATGATGAGGATCAACAGAACTATCCACTACAAAAAATATGCTTTTCAATGGCAAAAGAAATGTGCCGCAAAAAGTAAAACAATTGCCGCAAAAAGTTTTGCCACATTTTTTAAAGCCTACATCTGCTAATGTCGTATTTGCCAAATACGGCAAAAAAAATACATCACTTCTTAATTGCCGCAATATTTCCTGTGGAACTCATTAGTATGCCGCAGCTCTTTTTCTGTCGCATAAAAAAATTTATAAAATGATAATGTAAGCATTTTTAAACATGTTAAAAGGAAACTTTACCAAAAGAATTTGATAAATCCAAATATAAAAATCATCATCTACATCAACATGAAATCTAAATATAAAAATCATCACCCACTTCAATATGCATATCCAACTAGCAAACAATTTATGTTTAAAATGAATATCATACATCTAAAATACTCAAATATAGAATCTATAAACCTTCAAAAAAAAAAAAAAAAAAAAAAAAACCATACAGGATCCATAGTTCATATGTAGTGTTGTTTCGCTATGCTTCTGTTTCTCCTATATTGCTTGAAACACATGCTTTGTATTTCCTGATGCTTCTACTTAGGTTTTGCCTTGTGTGTCCTGTGCAACATGTAAAGCTAATTAAGAATTGCCTATACTTTAATGAATTTTAATAGTTAAATACAAATGCTAATTTATCTTTCTCATTTGCAATTTAGATAATGACAAGCGAATAACAAATAAGTTGTTACAATATTACAAATCAAACAAAGTTAATAGAATTATATTACCTTACTCACTTCACAACCTTTTTCTTCTTTTTCTTCAATTCTTCTTTCTACATAACAAACCACATATTTGTCAAACTATGATAGAAACAACGATCATGTCCATAAGTTATTCAGAATCAAATAACAAAATTTGTGCCCTTTTGAGCTATCAGAAACTCATATGTGTCCCGGTCGTCAAGTCTGTCCCTTGTTTAGACCTTTTGGCATTCCTAAACTCTGGGCAAGATTGTTCGTCCTCTCCTTCATGTCCTGAGAGTTGAAAACTAACAATAAAATTGCTTATTATCAACGAGGTTAGTTGTTGTTGTTGTTGTTCGCTTTACAATCTAAAAACAAGAACTGACTCTAGTAATCGGTATGAGATTTGGTACTAAATAATCTTTCATGTACTTCCGCTCCAGGTTCCATGGCAGCATCGGTTATCTCAATTCTCACTGGCTCCTGGTTACCAGAAAGAGTTGGCTGGATAAAAATTCAATCAGAAGGTTATCTGTCTATTAATTCATCAGAGAGTTTTGTTTTTTTTTTTTTTTTTGGTCTCCCCTTTTATACAGCAACACCAATCTTAGGTTCCCAAACTATAGCATATGAACAATGCACTATCATAAGGGTTATGACCACCTTAACGGTTATGCAAAATAAGCATTATGATTGAAGAAAGCCTAAAAAAATGAGGTAGTAATACCTTATAAGCTCAACTTCACAATTTCCTTCAAAACTATGCTCGGGAAAACAAAAAGAAAATGAAAAAAAAAAAAAAAAAGGTATACTTCACTAAAAAATAGAAAATCGTATCAGAATAAAATGGAAGCGAGAACAAGAACATACGCGACAAGCTCTTTCTGCACGTGTACTGCCTCTACTTGTACCACCATCTGGTCTTTCTTCACAGTTTCATACAGATTTTGCATATTACCCCAATATTCCGGCCTGAATACAAAGGCACATAAGGTTACTGGGGAGGAGAAAAAGGAAATGCAATAGTGACACCATCATTATGTTATCGTTAAGATAGGGTCAGATGCATAAGGGTATCTTATCTTTATTTATTAGAACCTCTAGCTAGCATTAACATGCTCAAATCACTTGAACATACAAACTACAGAGAACAAAATCATAGAATTAGGCTGCTGCATATAGTAAGTTTGTTGTCGAAAATGATTAACCAAACTATTAGGAATAAATGGATAAACCTTGAAAGGTACATTGTCAGTCTTCTCATTGTTTTCGTTCTTCCCACCAAATAAGCCGTGTACACGAAGAGATTGTGTTGTCTTCCCAGCCCTACAAGTTGGCCAAGAAAGAATCAAGGGATCACCATTATATGAGTTCACTTCACCTGATTTGGATCAAAAATTAATGCCATGAAGCCCACAATTAAAAAATCAGATTCTAACATGAAGATTTTGAGTAAAAGATAAAAGGATTAAGAATAAATTAATTTGTTGAGATTACCTTACACTCGGATTTTCTCTACTCTGTTTGCTTGAGATGGTCCATTTAGTAATCATCCAAGTTTCAAAACTACATTTCCTGCATTTTCTAGGCAATCAAACACCGAATAATTGATTAGAAAGTGGCCGCAAGAGAATAAAAATGCGAACATAGAGAATCATGAAAAAAAAAAAATATCGTATATTACATAAAAGAAAACTCTTCTGTAAAGCAAAACCAGCAAAACCTATAGAAAAATCCATGAATTCATCCAAAGATATGAATAAATAAATTCATCAACTATACATCCTTTTCGATCATCGAAATTCATCAAATTGAATGAAAAAACCCATAGAAATTCATTAAACATAAAAAAACCTAATTTATCCATAGAAATGGTAAAAAGATGGAGTGTCAAAGCTTCGTCGGCGTCGGAGCTCAGCGGCGGAGCCGCCGGTGTTGGAGATTCACCGGCGGACGCGAGAGACGGATAGATCATGTTTTGGGGCTGAAATGGCTCTCTTTTTTTTTTCTCCCCTGAAAAGAGGACTGAAATGAGTGGACATATACAGTTACTTGGTCCGAAAAAAGGGACATTTCTTTTCTCATTTTCATTTCTTTTTTCTGAAAAATGATTTAATTACCAAAAGATCAATTAATTTTAAAAATTATAAATTCAATTTTAAAAAAAAATCTAAATTCATGTTTGCTTTTGCTTTTTTTTTTTTTTTTTTAATTTCTGGAAATAAATTCAGCCCTTCTTACTAAAACGTAATTAATATAAAAAATTTTAAAAAAAATAGGGACATCACATTTGCTTAACGTTTTTGACATATTTTTCGATAATAAACATATATATATATGTATGAAACGTAAAGCAACTAACCATTAAAAAAAAATGCAAAAAACTATTTTTGAAAATCACATTTTTAGTCATATTTCTTGTAGTGATCCGGTAGTAGGAGTTTAAGGGTTTAAGGGTCAATTCAGCCATAATTAGGCAAGCTGTCTCAGAATAATTGTTAACTCCCTTTTTCCTTTCTTACATTTTTTTTTTTAATCAAGGTTGTTTTTTTTTTTTTTTTTTTTTTGGGTCTCTCAAATGAAAAATCGGAACCACCAACAAGATTCTAATCAATTTCCTTCATCGATTTCCAGTGCCCACCTGTTCTGGGGTTTGGTATTTTCTTTCCAATGAAATTTCTAATTCTAGTTTAATTTGTTCACGACAGAAGCTAAAAGTTTCTATGAAAGTAATCATTTTATGAACCTTCATCAAACAGTATGCGTCCAAAATTTCTTCTTTGAGACAACAAATTGTAACGAAAAATCTAATATATATATATATATATAAAGGCTTGTCAAACGTAAGCCGTTGCACTTGCAGCTGAAATTCCCTTGTTATTACTTAGATAGTTACAAATGGAAACAATCCCAAAATATAAGATTTCTAAAACCATCTTCAATGCAGGTCTTTGACAATTAAAAAAAAAAAAAAGAGAGAAAATAACCTATTTGATATGCTATTTTATTTTTCACTCCAGTATTTATAACCATATTATAAAAGTATCAATAATTGACACTATTGAGGCATCTTTCGTCCAAAATGATTCGTTTTGGACGAGATGTTTTGTATTTAATCATTGGTCCTTCAATTTTGTTTTTTCTTTTCGGCCCCCCCCCCCTTTTTACAATTTAGTCCTTTCTTTTGTATTGGTCAAATTTTTTTTTTTTTCATGTTAATCCTTTTACTTTCTTGTATATATACTTTTTTTCATGTGACACTTTTTTTAATTTTCAAGTCCTTTGTTATTTGTTATTTGTTTTGTGGGTCTATTTTTTTAACTAATGATTTTAATTTTTCCCTATTTAGATAAATTTTCTCAAATATATACAACATGTGTGTAGCACATACTTTAGACCAGTATATAATAACATTTCAAATGCTATATGTACATATATTTTTTCGTTATTATTAAGCTTTGAAAATTTTTTGTCTTTAAATAAATAATCTAAAAATAGCAATGTTGTAATTATAAAATTAAAAAATCAATACATCAATTAATGTGAATCGAATGTCAAAATTTAGTGATAGTTATATTTATAGTGGCAAATTTACCACCAAGTATCAAATTTAATATTAACGATAGCAATGCATTGGAGAGTTCTCCACCTATCCAAATGCTAAAATTTAGCTTTGACACATAAATTTAACATTGCATAGCTAAAGTAAGGGTTTGTTTGTTTATTATCTCATTTTAAATTAAATTGTACTTCTTTCATCATGATTTTTGTCTTTTTCTGAAAAAGTTTTTTGTCTTTTCTAAAAAATTACTATTGAAACTTAAAAATCTTAAACTAAACTCATACACCAAACAAACCCTAAAAGTTTGAACAAAAAGGTGGGTCAATAACAATAAAAATTTTAGGTTTTTTTTAATATGGCGGTAGTAGCATTTAAAAATTTGCAAATCTTAGATTATTTAAAATTATTAGTTTCTATATTTTAACTCTACTCTTAAAATACTGTCATTTAATTTCTCTTTTTCTTGTTACTATTTAAATAATTTATTTTAAAGTACTGTTTAAAAGAATCCTTATACCCCCATCTAGGATTGTTTGTCGATCAGTTCGGTTGTTGATCGGCACTGTTAGTCTTCGAAAATAGAGTAACCGAGGACCGAGACGGATGAATTAGGAGGAAACCGTGCCAGTTCGGTACCGATTTCTTCGGTTGTTTGCTGTTGAGAAGATGCATTTTTTTATTCAACTTTTTTTTTCTTTTTTTTTTTTTTCGGTTCAACCAATACGCATAATATAAATCTATTGATTTGTGTATAAAAAAGTTGGTTACAAATGTTCCTATTTGCATCTCAATACTTAAAGATGCAAATGCTATAAATGCATGTTCATGTTCAACTCAAATTATAAAGGTGAATTAGTGTATTTGTTTTATATTTTCTTAGCGAGAAACAACTTTAAAAAAAATAAAATTCTTTACAATGAGACATTATTAATCATACTTGATAATTTGGATCAGAAAACATTTAAGATTATTATTATTAACTAATAATTAGATAGAGGTACAACTTGTTTGCATAAATTTGGATGATTGCAATGACAAGTTGGTGAGGAATTTAAAATGAATTATTACTTTATTAATACAGTGATTTCATACTTAAAGGTGGTATAAATTTTCTCTTAATTTGTTTCTTATATTTTACGGAAGATTTTTTAGAGAACTTCTGGCAGTGGTTTTCCCGCTAAAAACGAGTTGAAAAGAACCAGAGATCTCTCTGGCTGTGAAAATGGAGCTTCATGAGATGCTCCTCTTATCGTTGCATATGACAAAATATCACCATACACCTGTGTCCAACCACCAACCTACCAAAAAAAAAAAAAAAAGTTTGGAAAGGAAATAATCAGCCATTCAAATAAATCTATTAAAGTATTTGGTACATCTGCCCCCTGAACTTTCTGTCAATGGTTAAATGGTTAGTTATTCCGTGAAGTTCAAATTTTGTAAAACCCATGAATTTACTAATATGCAACAAAGTGCACGCAAAGATGAAAATGTCCACGACATCGTCAACATTTCCATGACATTATCCATATTTTGAAGTCTCGATATGGATAACGTGAGGGGGGATATTTCTTTTCGAAGTATCCATCAGTTGTCCACAATATCCAAAATATCCGCAATATCCATGAATATTCGTAAATATCCAAGATATTTTTGGATATTTCCACAAAATGTCTAAAAACTCGGAATTTTTTTTTTTTTTTTTGTAAAAGTTTTAATTTAATCGTCTATTTCTTTTTTCAAAAAATGTCAATAAAATGTGATAGAATTTTTCAACCTACAATGGTCATACCAAAACAACATATAAGAAGACATGATATAACTTAAACGAGTCAAACTGATACGTATTCTTTCGTCTTGAGTTTTGATTACATTAGCTTAGAAACTGAGTAAAGTTTAAATGGTTATAGTCCTTCTTATCGTTCTCAAACAGGGTATAGTTTAGAAGAACAAAACCAAGACGGTTTATTTGCTATATTGGTATATCATCTACTATAAATTGATATTGAATGCCACAACATATTCATTTAGACTACTCATAAAGTTAGATAAATCAATAATATCCAATTTATAGGTTAACTTTTGGAAGCTAAAGACTAAGAAACAAATATGTGATACAATTATTAATTACTTTCAGAAGTATTCAAGGGTAATATATTTGTAAATGTATTATTTAGATCAAGACCAACACTTACTTAATGTTTTCCAGCCTATTAGAAATTTTTTTTTTTTTTGATATTAAAGACACGCGAAATTTGTACATATTCTCTTATATTAGACATTTAATTTTTATGTATTATCTTATATTATTTTGTTTTGTTTGTAGTGATTAGTGAGTATGTAAGATTACAATCAACACATAATTATTGTGATTTAAATTAGTTCAGATTAAGTTACATTGATTCTTTTTACATTTTATAAAGTTTTGGCAAAATTATACGCTTTTCTTAGTGTATCTTTTTTTTTTTATTTCCGGAATATCTATCGACATCGATATTTCTGTTGATATTATCCATAAATCAAAACATCAACAACTCTATCAACATTGATATTTTCATCAATGATTGCACGTAAATGGATAATTGCTAAACTGTTCAGAAACACCATCATGCACGCTATTTGTGCACATTTGAAAAAGAGACTATAACTTCAAATGATGACTAGAGCACGTCACGTTATGTGCATCATGAGTTCATTTTATTTCAATTTTAACGTCATTGATTGATTTGGTGGTTTCTTACTGCATTTCATGAAATTCAAAGGTGAATTATCAAAATTAAAAGTTCAACAGGCAATTTATCAATTCAGTTGGAGTTCAGGGGACAAAGTCACCAAAGACTCAAATAATAAAGAAAGAAATAAAAATATCACTAACCTGTCTTCCTTCAAACCAGGCTCTGTAAGGCACACTTGTGTTTAGTCCCAAGTCCTTTGCCAATCCATTTACTAGAGCTCTTGACCCGGTCAGTGGGATAACTGCGTCTTGGTCTCCACTGTAAATTTCCAAACACACTTTTATCATTAAAAAAAATATATAAGGAATATTGTCACACATTGTACATATCAGGAAAATAAAATTCAAAACCATTGGTGAATTAAATGGTTCCCCTGATGGAGAAAGAAGTAGATAGCATTTTTACAATAAATAAATAAATATATAGTAAGTTTTGAAAATATTTTAAAATAAATAACAGTAAATTATTTATTAGATAAATAACTTATTTACACAGTAAATTTGTTATTTACTGACATTTATTTCAAATATTTTAATATCATATTATTTACTTCACTTGCTTTTGAAAAAAAAAAATGTTATTTACTACGATTTCCGTTACCTGTAAACAAGAACCCTGATTCCAGACTTGACAAGGGCACCAAGGACATTGATAGTGGGTATTTCCAGGTTTTGATAATCATACTTGAGGACACTGTAGTAGGAAGAAGAAAAAGTACCCATAGTCAGAACATTGTGAAAAAAACACACACACACACATACATACATATATATATATATATGGACCTAAATTTCAAAGAGTACAAACACGTCAAACAATTCCCACAGGATGGCTCATAGGGACCACTCTTGCACTTTCTTAACAATGCTACTATTTTCTAGCATCTTTTATTTAAAAAAAAAAAAATAGATTATTGGTGTTGTTTCGTGTCCTGTCCCCTTCATTTATAGTAGAAATCTCGAGGGCAACCAATGAATGAAAAAGAACCCACCCTATTTTAGTCATATGATGGGCTCAGTTTCACTCACGCCACTACAAGGCCATTGCTGTATGGTCCATCAATCAAGCAAGGACCTTAAAAGTGGATATGTGGGTACCAAATCTCGAACACATCTTAAAAAAAAAGAAAAAAGGTATCTTTATCGCTGCACCACCCCATCGGTGGCGAAAACTCAACTTAGTTGGTTTCAAACTAGTAGTTCTCAGAAAAGTTACGGAAATTACTCGCTGCAAACCGTCCATTCAGTAACTCCGATAAGCTCGGCATGAAAAGCCTTCTGTACATCCTTTCGGTTTAAGTACTTCGTTGTTTCATCCTCCACACAGACATCAATCTTTACTGTATCTTGCTGTAAATGTAACTCGAAATTAGTCCGGACAAAACATAACAAACTACAAGTCTATAGAAAACAGAAAGCTTCAAAGCATATAGCGATTTTATAAAGATAAAAAGAAGATTGTGAAACAAAATCCTTACCAGTTGATTAAGCCTGCGGGCTTGAGCAAAAACCGATGACAAACAAACATCGAGAGTGACATCGTATGAATCGATGAATTTACTTATTTCTCTTGAAGCTGTTCGCCATACTTGAGAGCAAGCAGGGCTGACACTGCCACTGATTTGAACCTGTCTTCTGTATGTCGAATAATTACACACCAAAGTGGTACTTTCATAAGTTGAATCCGATATCAATCCGTGAGACCAATAGAACTCGGAGTTCGAATTGAAATCGGTGTTGAATTCCAGAAGAGGATTGCCTATCTGGGTTCACCACAATTGAAGCATACACACTTCAGCTGCTCAATCTAACTTGAATGTAGGGGAAAAAAACAAAAAAGAAAAACAAAATCGAAATCGAAAGAGAAAGAGAAAGAGAAAGTTTTTATCACTTACTGCTATTCCTTTAAGATTGAAGTTGACTTTTGATTCAACTATAAGTTGTGCAAGCTGTGGAACATAGTGCCCTGATGAAAAAGGTCACAAAATTTGATAAATGTAACTCATACATCATACATTCAATATAGAATATAGATCATTTTCAACGGGTCCAACAATTACCTCCATAGCTCTCTCCCAAGATGAAAAAATCCCGGGTTTTGTACTCCGGGAATTCAAGGAACCAGCGCCGGAGGAACTCAAGATTATCTTTTGCTGAAAGCAACAGGCCCAAGATCAAAATTTAGGTGGGGGCAAAAAAAAAGAAGTTAAAGTTAATAGGCTCATGAGTCTGCCTATTTAGCACCCTATTGAAGTTCAGTTCAGAAGATTAAATCTTAATATAAAACATAAATTTCCAATCCAAGTTAAGTACACAAATTAGTGTTCGACATAGTAGTTTCAAGTAAATTACCAGTCTTCTCGTCATTCGCTTCAATGTAGTATGATTTATTTTTCGAGTAGGAAAAACCGACTCCTGCAGGTGACTCCAGGTATATCATGTTCGCCCCTGCAAGCAGAAATCTCTTAAACAACTATTTGCTAACTTTAGCATTGACCAAAAAAAAAAAAAAATTTTGCAAACAAATATAAAATTAATAATTACCTTTATTCCAGCTATAATAATTCTTGAGAAGAATGTCGCCACTTGGTTTAAAGGGTCCATGTTCACAGAAAGCCCCAGCTCCAACGGAAGAACAACCAGGCCCTTCAAAAAACCATAACGAATCATCACAAGAATCCCATTAGAATTTAGTACGAATTGGTTTAACTGTCCTAACTATGACGGAGAAATTCGCAGATGTTAACGGAACAAGATGTACTTGTCTTATTTTTTTCATTTTGTCCAAGCGGGATCCGAAGTATCTGACTGATAAAATCAAATTACAAAAGATTAAAAACTGACCTCCATTTAGCCAGAGAACAAGAGGCTTTGAAGCAGGGTCGGTTTCGGCTTCAACAAAGTAGTAAAAGAGTGATCTCTTTTGGCTTTCATCCACAGTTATATAGCCTGAAAACTGTTGGAAACTGACTTTTGGTTGTCCTGGCAAACTGCTGATTTTAGCAGCTTCTGCAATGGAGTTCCAAGTTATCAATATTTGGACAAGAATTAATGTCTGAAATCTCATAATGTGAAAGACAGAAAGAAGAAGAAAAAAGTTGGAATGGCCAGAATATAAGCTCTTTGAGACAATTGAATATATCTTGTGATTCTCGGACAAATACATCATTCTTATATAAATATATGTGTATATATATATATTTCTGGATTCCAGCCTTTTATTTTGGACGTATTGTGGCAAGGCAATTATTTGATCATTTTAGTAGTTACATCTGATTATGGTCCTTTCTGGGGCGGGACTTAATTGGACAATTTCATCATCAGAGGGAAGACAAAATTGTGAGGAAGTTTCACATAGAAGTTCACGAATTAGTATTATATTAGTGTCTTAAATTGAATTTTAGCTTCTGTTTTATCCATTTTGAAGACTT
>JAFMPE010070201.1:929-15054 GCA_024759925.1 Ficus religiosa
ACACAACACAACACAACAAAATACGTAAAATAATAATAATATGTAAGGAAAGAAAACAAACAAACGATGTTTAAAATTATATGTTGAGGATCCTTTAATAAGATGGAACTTGCCTTTAGATCTCCAACAAAGCACTTCAATGGATCAAAATCTACCAAGAGCTTCTTTCTTAGTTCCTTTGCGTTCCCTTTCAACTCTCCTGGTAATAGAAAGGGATGGAAGAGCTTGCTAGGGCTTCCCCGAGCCACGTGCATTCCTGCCCAAAAACAGTAATCTCATATGCTTAAAACAGCGAAAATTGAGCATTATTTGGTTACAGGAATTTCAAGGGCATTGATGTCGGAAAAAGATGCTAATATATGTATATAAACGTATAAATCACCTTGTCTTAATTCAGATGGGAAGAGAAGACGATGTGGGTAAGGTAATTTTTCTCTATGGAGAAGAACCACTGCATCAAAGTTGTTCAAAGGAGTTCGGAAAAGACCCTGCAAGTGAAAACTCATGTTGGAAGAATGATGCATATAGCCATATACAAATACACATTATAAGAAAATCCAAAAGAGGATTACACTGGGCACAACGTGATTGTAGTTGGTACCAAGTCACTAACCTCCCATCTATAAGAATCAGTAAGATCCTCCAAAATGAGTTTGGTCAATAAGCTTGCACTGCTTCGAGCATAAGCCGCCAGCCTTTTAAGCTCCTATTTATTCCACAAGATCAATATGTGACTATATTTAAAAAAAAAAATTTTTAAAATGTAGCAAGAAATGAAAGCCATAAATCCTCAAATTAGGCCTGTTTTTAAACAAGGATTAGACACTAGTCTGGGCGTAGAGATTTCCATAGGACCAAACAACAAAATGAATTTCCATAAAACTGATAGGATTCGGGTTAGGAATTCCTAGTGTTTTTAGCAGTCAAATTCATCAAACATTATTCTTCTTTTTCATTGAACTGTTAAGTGTTCTATCAGAAACTTCTAGAAAATCCATGCTTGGTATTCAATCTAATTTTCAGCACATTCTCAAGGTTTATTAAGTTTCGGGTTTTCTTTTTATACCAAGTATTGGCTATGCATGGCTGTGAGTGACCTTGGGAAACTGAGTATCAAGAGAGTGATAAATAGAGCAAAATAAAAAGTCAATTCAAGGAAAGAGAACGGTGAGCAGAAAGGTGAAAGTTTTAATCAGGTATGAACATCTTTGACGAAGGGGGAAAAAAAAAAAAGCAACACAATTGAGTTTGCTAAGGAGGACTAACCGATGAGCTAGGCGAGGATCTGGTCCAAGCTTCAGATGACTTGTCATAAGCTGTAGCTAGAAACATTGCAGGTTCAACATCTTGTACATTTGCCTCGTAAGCTTTTCTAGTCGACATAAAATTCTCCTGAAAATTGGTCCTCACTTAGTAAGCAGTTGAGATCGAGCATAAGATTGCAAGAGTGGTAGCTCATGGTATCAGTTGATATCTCAACGATTGCAAGACAACAGAACTTACAGATATCTCTTTCTCTCCATTTGGAGACAAATCATTATTTATGTCAACAATCAGTGGAGAGAAGGTCCAGTCATAGTCTGATAGTAGTCGTAGGAACCTGTTCATGAGATTGCGGTGCAGAAAAAGGACATTGTTAGCTCGAGGAGACAAATTGAAATGATAGCTTTAAGTTTTTCTCTTATTTATTAAAACCACCATCTAACTGGAAAGTAATTAGCTTCCATATCCATCTTAAATGTGAACAAACATGACACAATTTGACCAGAGTAGCACTAATTTAAAAAAGCCAAAAAATTGAAAATAGAAACTTCAACCTCAAAAACCCAGTGATTCGTGAGCACGGAACATCATACGGTAAAGGCTTCAAGAAAAGATGCGCAACCAAAAGTTCAATTGCCTCCTCCACCAAGCAGGATGAGAATAGATGTGAAGCAACCCATCGTTTTGCAAGCCTTCGCATAAAACAGAACAAGTTATATGCAGCTTGAGTACAATAGAAGATAAAAACTCATATATGAATCCAAATTCTGACCTAGAAACTGGCCCATATACAGGATACCGACTTTGCAGCCCATTAATCATGCTAGAATGCTGGCTGCGAAAGAAAAGTCCCTTGTCTATGGAGGAAACCCTCTTCACTTGATCAATTCCAGCTACATGTGGGAGCAAGTTTTAAAAGTCAGCATCCAAGGAGAGTCGATTAAGAAAGTCACGATTATTATTGAGTCAAAGTTCTTACTTTCTCTGCCCAACAAACTCAGCCCTCTTTCATGCCAAATTTTAAGACGAAACGCAAATCCAGACATTAAGACATCCACATTATCCTCCGTGGCAGTATACATCATCCCCCAATTATTTTCAAGACTGCAATAACATAATTATTCAATACAGCTTTCAAAAAAGGAAAAAAAAAAAAAAAAAAAAGCAGCCAATGCCAATAATTGGAAATCGCCTGACTGGCTTACCTCTGTCCAATTTTAAGAAGGAAGGCACATTTTGTTTTCTCAATTGCCGTCTCATCCATAGGCCAGTTCCCAGAACCTTCCAACTAAAACAGAGCAAGCAAAGGAGTTTCCAGATGTTAACTGAAGGTTTACTTTCAAATGGTAAATGACAGTTCCACAAAGAATAGTACCTGGATCATAACTTCCAGCGGCTGAATGCAGGACGGAGTGAACCTAGATAGTCTTAGCCGACCGCCCTTTTCATTAGCCAATGGATGAGGTTCAGGTGGGAAAACAGATGTAAACCTGAAAGCTGTGACACGAACACGAGCAAACCTTGATTAGTCAGGGGAGAGCTAAGAAAGGTCTATGTAAAGTTTAACTACATAAACAGGCAGTCAACAACAATAAGGAAACAAATTTTATAGAAGGGGCCTAGATGATAGGATTCAGATAGTGGGAGAGTTGAGACGGTCTCTCGAATACTGTCTCTGCTAGGGCTTCCTAGCATCTCTCCTGATCAATTTCATCAAAAAAAAAGTTGATTTTCATCATTCTGTGAGTGTTTGATCACTAAATTAGTCAGAATCTGCAACATAACATTATCAAACAAATATTGATGTTGCTCTACACCTATATGAGGATGGGTATTGAGAAAAGAAACGTTCATAAAAAAAATCACTATGTACTTATCACGTCCTAAGAGCTTAATGTTTACCAAAACTGATAAAAGCAAATCTTCGCCTAAAAATTAACTTAACAATGTAAAATCACAAAGAAAAAGAGCAACGTTATATTATAGAAGATCACAGATAAAAAACCACTGTCAAGCCAAGTGTTAATTCAAGGAATTGGGTTCATTTGCCAATCTTCGGGTATTCACATTCAAAGCTTTAGGACAAGGAGAGACAAGAATGCAAAAGGGGCAACACATGATTGGACAGCTTTCTGTTTGGGAATAATAAAATCAATAACAACTGAGTTTAGCCTTCATCCAAAAAAAGAAAAAAGAAAAAAGAAAAAAGAAAAAATAAAACAGGAAGAAGCACAACTGCAGAACTTAAACAAGACCTTTAAAAGAGCAAAATTAAAAGCATAAGGAGATGCAAGAAATTATTACTGAAAACGCAAGGAAAGATTGCTGCTCTGATAAAAGAACAAATACCTGAGTCTAAAGGCTGCACAGTAGAGACCTTCAAGGGAATATCTTCGATGGCACGCAAACGCTTTGATAAATCTTCAAAAGCCTCGAGCAAACTTGAAGAATATGATATGGGATCTAAGCAAAGCAGATTTGCTTCAGTAAATCTATATACAAAGTAAGAGAGACAAAAACTGATAATAAATTATAAGAAGTAAAAAAATAAGGGTTATTACCTGTGGTACCATGTACCAAAGAGAAATCAAGTTGGTCCACTATATGCGTGATATTCTCTTTTGGTAGAGAAAGATGCCGGATAAGCACATATTCAGCGATTGTTTTTATAATCAAATGTCTTTCCCATTGCTCACTTTTCCAAACTAAGATTAGCAATAAAACGAACATGATGGTGTCAATCTGATATTTGGACTTAGCAAAACAATCACGCCATTTCAAATATCCAAGTGGAATCAATAGTGGCCAAAGAAAATTCCTTACCAACGCTCTCTGCAATTCTACCATCTTTAAACCTCCTCAGCTCTGCTTTTTCCCCCCAAAACTTTCTAAACTTGAGAGCCTATTGTTAAAGAAAAGAAAAAAAAAAAAAAAGAAACAGTTATTTATCATCAAGAACCATGGTTGACAAATAATCTAAAATACACGACCATCTACCTCATCTTTGTTCTCAGGATTTGGACCAATGTCAACCACCCTAAAAGCTTTGTCCAAAGAGTTCATTGAAATCCCAACAAGCAATGGCTCTGAACTAAATGTTGACAAACCCTGTTGCCAGAGGCCAGTTAAGTACCAAATCAATACAGCAGGTAACAAAGAGATTATATTGAGTGATCAAGATTGATGCTTAATCCCATACATTCTCTATATTGAACTCTGATGGTGTGTTTCTCCAAATAACACGAACAAGCTTCACCCGATCACCCAATGCTTCAGTTAGAACATTATGAACCTTCTGCTCATTAAGTCTCCAACACTCATCATCCAAGCAAAATCCCGACGCACAAACCTCACTGTTTCCCGTGAAGCTCAATCTAAAAGCACATAAATTGAAAGACAATCACAATGGAAAACAAAAAGTAAAAAGACAATACATATTAATCCAATGATATGAAAAATATACGAATATACACTGAAACATAAAACGTGTAGATATGGATACAGAAAATTGTATTCCTCTTCCTAATTACTAGTGAAAGAAAAATGCAAATGCATGTATTGGATTCAAACATTGCTGAATTTTTTTTTTTTTAAACTATCTATAATTATTTACTAGTATTCAACTCTTGATTACCCTTGTCACTATGATTTCCCATTTGTCAAATACTAGAGTCAATTTCCATGATTAATGTAATTATAAGTGTTGAAAATCCGGATTTTCAGTTATTCCCTAGCTGTATTTTAGCTTTTTTTTCTTTTAGCTGATTGAGGAAATCAGGCAGCCTGTTTCCTGATTTTCTCTGTTTAATTAGCCTAGGTATTAGCTGTTAATTGCTGGAAATAAGGGCGGAGATCATTCAGCCCTCTTGTATATATTTATCCTCTTGTATCTTCCGAATTATGAATGAAAGAATTTCATTCTTCACTCAAAAAATCACATGGTATCAGACCTAGCCTTCTGAACCTGTCCATTGCTCATCAGCTTCTCTTAATAATTTTTTTTTTCCTTCCTTCTCCGTTTCATTCAACTCTTCTCTTGTTCATTCCCTATGACGAAATATGGCATGGCAATGGAACGAGAGAACTCTAACTCTGAAGTCACCTCCAATCAGGAAAGTCCAGCAGCAGGAAACAATGGAGGAACAGACAGCAGCGGGGTTCTTCCAATGATGAGTCACAAGTTGAATGGACACAACTACTTGCAGTGGTCCCAATCTGTCCTCATGTTCGTTCGGGGGAAAGGCAAGGACAATCATCTCACAGGCCTCTCGGCCTCACCAGAAGAAAAAGATCTGAAGTACCGATCCTGGAGAGCCAAAGACAGCATAGTAATGTCTTGGTTGATCAACTCCATGATCAATGACATTGGTGAAAATTTTCTCCTCTACAACACTGCCAAAGAGATTTGGGATGCTGCAAAAGAAACGTACTCCAGCAACGAAAATACCTCCGAATTGTTTGGTGTGGAGACCATTCTCCATGACCTCCAACAAGGTGAATTTTATGTTACCCAATACCATAATACACTCACCCGTTATTGGCAGCAGTTAGACAAGTTCGAAGAGCACATTTGGGAAAGTCCAAATGATGGAATTCGGTATAGGCAAATTATTAAAAAGAAACAGGTATTCAAGTTCCTAATGCGACTCAATAAAGATCTAGATGAGGTTCGTGGAAGAATTCTGGGCACAAAGCCCCTGCCAAGTCTAAGAGAAGCCTTCTCGGTTGTAAGAAGGGAGGAAAGCCGAAAGAAAGTAATGCAGGGAACGTCAAACAACCAGCCCACCACTGAAGGATTTGCTCTTACGTGCGTGACCCCCAATCGAACAACACAGATAACAGAACGAAAAAAGGCAGGCCCTGGTGTGATCACTGTTGAAAACCAGGCCATACTAGAGAAACATGCTGGAAGATTCATGGGAAACCTGCTGACTAGAAGCCCTCATGCTCATCTCATGAAAGCCATGGCAACACCGCATCCACAACTGATGAAAGTGGCACTTTTGAACTCCTTCAAAAGATGATCAGCCAATCCCACTAGCTCCTCAATTGTTGCTATGGGGTCCTTGGCTCAAAAAGGTGATTTCTCAAAAGCCTTAATTGTTAATAGGGAGAGAAACAATATTTGGATTGTTGACTCGAGTGCCTCAGATCACATGACGGGTGATAAGTCTCTACTTACTGATTTTATGCCTTGCAATGAAAACCATTCAATTAAGATTGCAGACAGGTCCATCTCAAGAGTTGCAGGCTATGGATTGGTTACAATTTCTGAGACTTTGTCTCTCCATTCTGTCTTATTTGTACCAAATCTTAATTGTAATTTACTGTGAATCAATAAACCAACCCGTGACAAGAATTGCGTTGCTAAATTCTTTCAAAAACTTTGTGAATTTCAGCACTCGGATTTGGGGAAGATGAATGGCAGTGCTGAGGAATGCTCGGGACTCTTTATCTTCTCAACAGCGACCATCTCCTAGAAAAACAAGCTCACAAGGCAGTCTATCCAAGTCAATTTCACAAAAGTTGTGTATCTATTTCTTCAAATAAGGATAGTGAAATTATGTTATTGCACTATCGATCAGGACATCCTAGTTTCTTTTAGCTTCAAAAAATGTTTCCTTCGTTATTCAGAAATAGAAGATCAAAGGATTTTTGATATGAAGTGTGCCAGTTTCAAAACATGTTCGTAATTCTTATCCTAGTCGTCCATATAAAATGACACATCATTTTTCAATGATTCATAATGATGTCTGGGGACCATCTAATATCAAAAATATCACTGGGGCACGTTGGTTTGTATCCTTTATTGATGATCACACAAGAATCACCTGGGTATTTCTCATGAAAGAAAAATATGAAGTAGGGCAAATCTTCAAAATTTTCAATGTCATGATCCAAACACAATTCAAAACAAAAATCCAAGATTTCAAAACAGATAACCCAAAAGAATATTTTAAATCTGTTTTGAGTGATTATCTGAATAG
The DNA here is from genome assembly GCA_024759925.1 of Ficus religiosa. NCBI lineage: Eukaryota > Viridiplantae > Streptophyta > Magnoliopsida > Rosales > Moraceae > Ficus > Ficus religiosa. Next base: position 8,180 of record JAFMPE010070201.1, read on the forward strand.
CCAAGATATAATCCACCAGAGTTCTTGCGTTGACACTCATGAACAAAATAGGATTTCTGAAAGAAAGAATAGGCATCTCCTTGAAGTTGCTAGGTCCTTGATGTTCACTTCTCATGTCCCAAAACACTTCTGGGGAGAAGCTGTCCTTACAGCAGCCTATGTTATCAAAAGAATGCCATCCCGTGTTCTGAATTTCCAAACTCTAGGCTCTAGAAAGTCATATAATCTCCACCGTTCCTCCAAAATTGTTTGGATGCTCAGCCTTTGTTCATGTTCACTCTCATAACAGGAGCAAACTCAATCCCAAAGCAATCAAATGCATTTTTCTTGGGTACTCACCAAATTAAAAAGGGTATAACTGTTACTCACCCATCAAAAAGGGTATAACCGTTACTCACCCATCAAAAAGAGATTTTATAACTCAATGGATGTCACCTTCCTTGAAGAACAACCGTAGTACGCCAAAACCAATGTTCAAGGGAAAAGTACGTTAAAAGAATATCAGTTTTGGAATTTCATTGAAACTCAACCTTTTTACGACCTTCTGCTCCTTCTATCCTCAATGAGTCTCCAAGCAATTCTAATCCTATCATCAAGTCTCTCGAGTCTCCTATTGAAACTGTTCCTCAAAATCCTTCTCAAGAGCTACAAAATAGAGCACCATCATCCTCAAATCCTCCCGAACCTCCTGCTAAAAAGAGTGAGCTCCTTGTTTATTCCATGGGAGAATGGCATCGAAAGGAGACAGCACAACGAGCAATTCCATGAGTTTGAAGCAACTCCAAGTCCTCCTGAACCATCACAAGGTAACTCCCAACCTAACTATTTTACTCATGAGTCACCTGATAATCGACCAATTGCCGTAAGAAAAGGAGTGAGATCTTGCACAAATCATCCTATTTATACCTTCCGGTCTTACAAATGATTATCCCTAGAATATCATGCTTTTATCTCCAATCTTGACAAGATACAGGTTCCCAACAACATTTAGGAAACCATGGAGATACCACACTGGAAGACAGCTATTATGGAAGAAGTCCGGGCCTTAGAAAAGAACAATACTTGGGAGATAGTTGACTTGCCACAAGGAAAACAACCAATGGGCTGCAAATGGATATTCACTGGCAAACATAAAGCTGATGGAAGCGTGGAAAGATTCAAAGCACAACAAGTAGCAAAGGTATTCACACAATCCTATGGTATTGACTATCAGGAGATGTTTCCCAACGTGGCCAAACTCAACACTATTAGAGTTCTCCCATCCCTTGCAGCTAACTTGGACTGGCCATTGTTCTAGCTTGATGTCAAGAACGCCTTTCTCAATGGAGACCTTGAATAAGAAGTGTGCATGGAGATTCTTTCTGGGCTTAGAACTCAAGCTACAAGCAATAAAGTCTGCAAACTCAAAAAGTCGTTATACAGGTTAAAACAATCTCCTCGAGTTTGGTTTGACCAGTTCTCTAGGGCCATGAAGAGATTTGGGTATATGCAGTGTCAAGCAGATCATACCCTTGTCTTCAAATGATCCATTTAGAGGGGAATCATCCATTCTCATTGTCTATGTTGATGATATTGTTCTCACAAGGGACTTCTTAGAAGAAATGGAAAGATTAAAGAACTTTCTTGCAAAAGAATTTGAGATCAAAGACCTAGGAACACTCAAATACTACCTAGGGATGGAAGTATCTCGAACAAAAGATGGCATATCAGTCTCTCAACGGAAATATGTTTTGGATCTCCTAAAAGAAACTGGAATGCTTGGATGCAAGCCCATAGATACGCCCATGGATCCAAACATCAAATTAGGAAATGGGGAGAACAAGACACCAGTTGACAAAGGGAGATATCAGAGACTTATCAGGAAACTCATCTACCTCTCACACACTAGACCTAATATTGGTTTCTCAATAAGTGTTGTGAGCCAATTCATGAACAATCCAATGGAAGACCATATGGCAGCCGTCAACAGAATCCTCAGGTATCTCAAGATGACTCCAGGCAAAGGCTTGTACTTCAAGAACACGGACAAGAGGATAGAAATCTTCACTGATGTGGTTTGGGTAGGCTCAATTACTGATCGTAGATCCACGTTAGGATACTACACCTTTATATGGGGAAATTTGGTCACTTAGAGGATTAAGAAACAAACAGTGGTTTCAAGAAGTAGTGCAGAAGCTGAGTTCAGAGCCACGACACATGGAATTTGCGAGGGAATGTGGCTTAAGAGACTCTTTAAGGAACTCAGAATACAAGATGAAGAGTCTTTATACATGTATTGTGACAATCAAGCTACAATAAGCATTGCCAAGAACCAATTCATCATGACAGAACCAAACATGTGGAGATTGATCACCATTTCATCAAAGAAAAGATAGAAGATGGGACAATTCTGCTACAGTACACACTAACAAGATGCCAGATAGCCGACATTTTGACCAAGGCTCTGCCAAGGTCCAACTTTGAGGATTTAAACACCAAGCTGGGTATGATTAATATTCACCACCCATCTTGCGGAAGAGTGTTGAAAATCCGATTTTCAGTTATTCCCTAGCTGCATTTTAGCTGTTTTTTCTTTTAGCTAATTGGGGAAATCAGGCAACCTGTTTCCTGATTTTCTCTGTTTTAATTAGCCTAGGTATTAGCTGTTAATTGCTGGAAATAAGGGTGGAGATCATTCAGCCTTCTTGTATATATTTGTCCTCTTGTATCTTCCGAATTATGAATGAAAGAATTTCATTCTTCACTCAAAAAACCACAATAAGCAAAATAGTGAAACCCATACCTTATGCAATGGTCATGTTTTGTAGGAAAGTCAACTCTCATCATAAAAATTTCCTCAAATCCACCATCTCTACATTTCTCAATGCAATGAAGTGTTGAAGCAGCCTCTTCTTGGAGCTGAAATTTTGAATAGATGACTTCATAACAGTAGAATCAAGTCTCACAGAGCAAATCTATTGCATAGAAAAATCTTATTATTTGCTATTATTACCTGGATGCAACCAACCCTTGTCATCCTGAAAGCTAGATTAAAGGCTGCATGTTGCCTAGACTGCATCTTTTCATGCAATTACAAGCTCATCAGCAACACGCCTTTTACACACACACACACACACACATATGTATATGTATATGTATAAAGATATATTGAGAAAAGAAAAGAAAGAAAAAAAAAACTGAGGGAGGGCTATGCTAATAAGAAAAATTGCTCGTACTTGTTCAGCCAATTTAAAGAAAGACATCTTTTTCTTCTAAATGATATACATAATATGGGACAAGTTATTCATTTCATTAACATTTACTCGGTAAAACCATTTGTTAACGCCATCAACGAAAAATCATAACAGCAGACCTCCTTTAAAGCACCATTCTTGTCTTTGGTTTTAAGGCAAAGTCCACGTGTCCAAAAACCTGGATTAGCTGCAAATGCAACAGCACTAACAATTATATATTTTCATGGCAACATGCTATCGCATGAAAATTGACAATTTAATTTATTAGCTTTGGCATACTGCATCTATTTGCACGTACTCAATAAGAAGTCAGAATTCTGAGTTTCCAATGGATTGAAAGGGGTACTTTCATGCTCAACTAACTTACTTCATTTCGTAAAGAATCATTCTTACAAACCTTACAAAGTGCAAAGAGAGAAACATGAAAATCTAATCAGGAAGAATTGAAATGCATACCAATGGAGTTCAATGTAACACGAAAAATCTGCATTGCCTTCATAGAATTGTTAACTTTATTCTCATATGCGAGGTTGGATAATATGACAGAAAGCAAGAATCCATTTAAACAATCATGTGCATATATCGAAGTTCTTTGTCGGGCCCAAACCTACATCAATAACAAATACCTGTTACAGATCTAATCCTCATATGTAGAAGTAACACTCTATTTGGATATTTTACCTTTAGCAATATCAAAGCTTCTCCTAATTCCTTCCATCCAAGAAAAACTTTCTTGATAGAGTCCATGGTATCCTCCATAAAAGTATCTTCCAGAATGCTGCTGTTATATTTAGGTGTTGGGTGTGAAATGCCCCCTTCAAGAATGTTTTGAAATTTGATCAGCATATTTTTTAAACATGACCATACACCCAGAAAAAAATATACTTGAAGAAGAAAACACAATACCATGATTTACAGCACGAATATTATTCCGTTCAAGGTTTAGCTTCTGAATGCTAAACAAAGAAGTCGCAGTAGGAATTAATCTTACAAAAAACCCAGGGGCTTCAATGAGCTTCGTAGCTGTAAGTTGGTTACACATACGTCTTGTTAGCTTTATAATATGAAATAAAGCATGTAATTGGCCTCACATGGGTAATTCAATCAATGCATTAAAACAAATATTAAATGAAAATCAGAAAAGGAGAACCTGGATAGACCAATAAAAAAGGTTTCCGTGCCTCGTTTTGAAGAGTGGACCATTCAACTTTATGAATAAGTGGAGAGGAGGACAGATATTTCTTTATTATACAGAGGTAAAGGCATCTTTTGGCGTGATATCGATGATTAAGATAATCTTTTTCATGGAAGCACTCCTACAAAAGAGAAATTTTAGTCAACAAAATATCTAGACTATAGACAAACAAACACAAACAGATGAATAAGCAAAGTTTGTAACTTCAACTAGTAATTATGAAAAAGTTATGTACTCCTGTGATAAACGATTCCTTTGATGCTACGTTCCGGGAGCTTTAACATTGTCCTTTTTGTTATGGATCAGACTGAATAATCCCAGTGACATTGTATAACTTGACACCTACCTAAGATTAGCTAATGAAAATGAACCAAGCCATGAAGAGTAGCGTATTAAATACCTTGGGCAAACGCACGAAAAGATCAACATTCATGTGCGGCTTTGCGATGCAGTGAATGGAATAACTGCCACCAATTTCAATGGAAACTGGCCTCTCGAATTTAAAGTCAACTTTGTCAGCACCAATGTCTTTGACAAAGCGTGGAGCTACATCTGCTGTAATCTGTGCAGTTCAATACACACACATACTCACTCAAAGAGAAGAAGAAGAAAATGCCATGAAAAGCTACATCACAAAAATAGCTAGAAACTGTTGAAAAAAGCAACCCCAAGTGCCTGAAAATCAAACCCAAAAAAGTGAAAGGACGGGAAAATGCAAAAACGTGTATGAGAACGCAAGGTATGAGACTAGAAGGAGAAAGGGATAATAGTAATTTTATATTTATGGTACCAGAAGGTTTAGAGGGATGGAATGGAGGGAATGATTGATGGCGGATATGGTGTCGTGGAGGAGGTTAGAGAAGGTCGTCGAAGTCGAATAATTGGGAATGGAAACCTCATTCAAGAGCTCCCTCGTCTTCAGTTCCTCCGTCGACTCCATTACAATTTCACGATGGCCACCTTCTCCTCCTCTTTTCTTTTTGCTTTGCTTTTCCCCTCTCTACTCTGTTCTATTCTAGGGTTTTAAAGTCTTTTTATTTTTCTTTTAAGAGAAATAATTTATAGAGCAAAAGAAAGAGAGAGAATTAGAGAGAGAGAGAGAGAGAGAAAGAAGTAGCGGAGCCTGACGCAGGGAAACGGCGGCGCAGAGGGGTTTTGGTTTGGGCTTTAGCAGGGTTTTAGTTTTAGATTGTTGCGCGCCAACAGGGGAAGAACCTAATTTAACGTCAACATATCTCACTTCTACCATCTCCCCCCGCCCCCCAATCCAAAAATAATAAATAAATATAAATAGAATAAAATCTCAAACGTTTAATTGAAATAATTTGAAGACAATAGTGTTATGATGATCAATGACAAAGTCAAAACATCAAGTACCACTAGCAATCAAATGTTAAAATTGTTGATAAATTTGAGAGAGGAAGTATAGCATTTGTCAAATTTTGTGTTGAAAATAGTCTTCTAATTTTTTTCCAGCTAAAATAAAGGGGTAAATAATAATACCGTCACGTCCCAATAATCTTCTTAAAAGACAGAGTAGGGGTTCGAACCTCAAAAAAAAAAATTTTTGCTAAATTTTTTTTAGTCTTCTATTAGTAAGTGACTAGTCTAATGCATGTGCGTTGCACGGTGGAGAAAAAATGTTAAAGACAAATAATAAAGATAGATAATATACACTAAAGGTAATTAATTAATGTGGATAATATAATTACAGTAAGTTTGAAGATTTAGTTTCTTTTTGTACTATTAAAATATTAAAATATATGTATTCAAGCTTATATTAACATGCCAAAGTTATATATACAAACATATATATTTATATATATGCACACACATATAGCTTTGGCAGATGAAACTTTTTGAAATCGATTGAAATATTGTCCCGCAAGTTTAATTTTTTTCATTTTTTCTTCTGATCTGTCATAATAATATATATATATATATTAGTAAGTTGATTGTTGTGACTAAAATTGAAATAAATATGTTTATATGATATATAATTATATGTAAAAGATAATATTAGCTAGTCTCCTTTTGTTTTTTTAAGGAGTCACTCAGAGATATAGTTTGAAATTCTGGTGAAGGACGTTGATATTGAGGGCTGAAATAATAATAAATATAATTAAATGGCAGTTAGTGATTTATAAATAAATATGTTGAATAAGGAAATTAAAAAAATGGAAGACAAAATATGAATAGTAATGTTCCTTGATTCCACTTCTTCGATGATAGGATCGTTGAAACTGAGGTGTTTTTCTGCTGTCTTATTGCTTCATGGTTATGGTGTCTCTGGATCAAAGAGATTAATAGTGGCGGAATTTCTTTTGAACATTCAGTTGGTGGTGCGAATAATAACATTGGCGGTTCATTATCGTCAAAGGTTTTTACAATGGTTGTATCAATAAAAGCACCTCTGAGACGAAATTGGATAAAAAATATTTTTAATA
>JAFMPE010070312.1:0-14117 GCA_024759925.1 Ficus religiosa
AAAAAACAAAAAACCTGAATAAAAGTATAAAACCTTTTCATTTCACCGTCGCTAACGCAGTCCGTCGCTCTGCTCTCCGACCACCGCAGCTGTCTCGATCTCCGCCGCGACTTCAGCTCATCGCCGCGCCATCACCGGCCTCGCGCCACCAGGTTAATGGATTTGAGCTTCATTGAATTAGATCGGGCTGTTTTGTTACGTTTTAGCCCTAATTTCTTTATTTCCTTATCTAAAACCCTCATCTGGAATTCTTGATAATATATACACGTATATATATATATTTATATATTTGGAGAATATTCTTCGTTGTTATGGTAGATTCATTATTTCTGAGAGACAATGTTTAGTTGATTGATTCTGTGAATACCATTTCAGGCATTGGCTATTTTTATTTTATTTTATTTTTTTATAAATAGTAATTATATTGATATTTTTCTTTCACAAACTCCAAACTGTGGGAGAGGGGACAACTAATTACATTGAAATAGTGAATACTAATCTGATTATGACTTTTAATTAGAAGTTATCTCAACCTTTTGATATTTTTTGAATACCGAAATTGAAAGAAACTTCGAATTTGAATTGTACGTTCAACAGATGAGTAAGCTTTTTTTAATTTATCTTCTTTCCAAAAGTTAGAAACCCATCCAACTTAGAAGCAACTGAATAGTGAAGTTTGATTTTTTTTTTTTTTTTTTTTTGGTTTTTTTAATCCATTTGATTTTTAATATGATAATGTTCTTATAATACTAAGAGATGCAAATTTTCTTCAATATTAAAGAGCAAACTTTAGACTTGCAATTATAGACCTAATATACAAATATTATAATGGAGAGACCAATAGAAGGGAAAAAATAGAATTTAAAAAAAAATGATAAAAGTTTGGAATTTGGGGAAAATACTAGAATAATAAAATTGGGGCATAGAGTTTGCAAAAAACCCACCCCATTTGCATTGTCGGGATGGGATTTTGGAATGGGGACACAAAACTGTCTTTATCTAGATCCCGACTTTTGCTCTCTAAATCAAACCCAGTTTCCATTTTAAAATGGAAAATTGTTTTCACTGCAGTAGCTCTGATCAATCTTCTTCAAACTTCTAATCTTGTGGTTGGTTCTTATTATTACTATTAAATATTCTGGGAACATATAATTTGAAGATCAGCATAATATCAACAAATTTTATTTCTAGACAATTTAGAATGCTTGTGTTAAGCTAATATATGATATGTGATTTGATTTCTAAAATGAAAATTGATTTGAGTGGGGAATCCTTCCTTCCCACTTCCCAGTGCCTGAGCCAGCTTTCCCTTTTGTTTTTGATTTTTGGTTGCTTCTCCACTTTAACATTTAGGTTCCCTGGATGGCATCCATACTTATCTAATTGGAGGTTAAAATAACTGAAGTTATTATAGTTTAGGCAATAATCCAGAGGTGCTTTTTGAGTGGCAATCCTACAAATCACCCAATTTTCTGAGAGGTGAATACAGCTTTGGCCCAAAAACTTTCAGCTCAATACTCTGAGTCAAAATACAAGAAAGGAAAAAGCAAAGCTAAAGCAAAGAGAAGCAACAGTGGGGCTAGAACTGTAAATATGGAACAATTCCTTGTTCAGGTTGTCTCTCTGTCTGTGCAATATACGAAGTAAATGAAAACGAAGGGAAAGCAGTGAGTGAATTTAAATTGAAGGGTTGAGAGAGGGGGAGAGTGATGGGTCCGGTGAGATTCAGGCGGGCAAAGGATGAGTCGGAGGTGAGTGAGAATCTGTATGTGGCGAACGTAGGGCCAGGTGTGGGAGTGTCGTATGCTGACATCGCAGAGGTATTCGGATCATTTGGAGATGTTGAGGCTGTGTACCCTGCCGATGATTCTGGTGTTCGTGTGGTTGTCTGCTTTGCCCATCACTCTTTTGCTCAAGCCGCCTTTGAAGCTCTTGACACTCGCCCTTGTCCTGATCTGGGAGGCCGCTCTTTGCACATTCGTTATTCCCTCCTTAACCAACACCAACACCAACACCAGAGATATCAACACAATAACACTTTTCCTGTTTCTTTGATGGCTTCTGAGCTCAACATTCCAGGCCTTTACTTGTTACATGACTTTGTCACTCTTCAGCAAGAGCAGGTGACATGACTAAATATGTATATACATATTTTTTTTCACCTGATGCATACATACATACATACATATATATATATATATATTTATATGTAATGTTCTTAGATTTTGAAGTTGTTTGTAATTTTAGGAGTTGCTTGCAGCGGTTGATGAAAGACCGTGGAAACATCTCTCTAAAAGAAGGGTCCAACATTATGGTTTTGAGTTCTGTTATCAGGTGACCTCACCTCTTTTCTTTTAAGTTAATTAAACTAAATCGTTTTGCTATTTTCATCTTAATTGCGTAATTCAGCATTCACAAAACTAGATTTTGAATATCAGTCACCATACCAACATAAGATGCTTTTAGCCTTTAGGGGTAGACCTAGTTATATTATATATGTATATTTACCATATAGAAAACTATATGACGATTATTTGGCTTCGTAAATTGTGTGGGAAATACAGAAAGAGGCAGCTTTGAATTGTTCATTTCGTTTGTTAGTACAGACAAGGAATGTTGATTCGAAGCAACAATTAGGTGAACTTCCATCTTTTGTTTCTCCTCTACTTGAGAAAATGTCCATGTTCCAAAAGCTTGACGGAATTCCTGCTGATATAGCTTTGGACCAGTTGACGGTATGACATTATGTTTTTCTGCTCTTTTACTTTTCTTTTCTTTTTTCTTTTTTCTTTTCTCCTGAAATGTTTATATATGTGCTGCCCGCAACAAACAACCACTCTTAAAAAAACGTTTCATTTAACTATTCTTAACAAGGAAGGAGAGAAAAATGTGATGCACGAAACTAGTGTTAGACTACTTCTATGATGTGCTTTAAATTAAGACAGAAGATACTTTATGTGTGACAGGTTAACGAGTATCCACCCGGGGTGGGTTTGTCCCCACATATAGACACCCATTCCGCTTTTGAGGGATTAATTTTCAGCCTTTCACTAGCAGGACCTTGCATTATGGAGTTCAGGAGATACGTCAGTGGTGATGGGTGTACTAATGCTTCTCTTAGTAATACTAATATGACAACTAATAATCCTGAAAACAGCTCAAATTTAATTAGAAAGGCAATCCATCTTCCTCCTCGATCTATGCTATTGTTTTCTGGAGAGGCACGCTATGCATGGAATCACTACATACCACACCATAAGATTGATATTGTGAATGACACTGTGATTAGAAGAGGATCAAGGAGAGTTTCTTTCACGTTTCGTAAGGTGTGTAGTTTTCAGGTTCTTAGCTGCTGTTTTTCCTGTTGATATATGTGTATTTTGTCAACAAATACTTGAAATGGTAGGTGATTTAGAGGAGAACTTGTTTGCGTGATATAAATATTTGCTTCAATATCTCCTTCTGATGATTATCTATAATAAATTCGTACCCGACCTCCTTTATCTTCTCTACACAGTTATGCAGCTGCTATATTTCTCTTCTATTTGACCGGGTTGTTTTAAAAAGCAGATCATCTTTATTTATTTATCTATCTATTTTCAGGTTAGAACAACTCCTTGCGACTGTGACTTTTCCGAGTATTGTGATTCTCAAAGACAGACAAGTGGGTAAGTTTTCGATGATGCAGCTTGTGCCATTGTGGTTTTTGGTGAAATCAGTGTGTCCTCGGAAATGTGAGTTGAGAAGCGGATAGGGATGGGGTGTTGTTGATTCTTGTCTTTTCAAGGAAATTGTGTCTACTCACATTGAATTGCAATGGTACGTCAAAGAATGGGGAGAAATTAAAAAAGAATGAGCTATGGTTAACGGCTATCTAATTTGTCGGAGACATTGAGAAGGCAATCCATGTGTCAAAGGGGTAGAGATTTTTACTTGAACGGTTGTGCCCATTCTTAGTCTTAGCAAAGTTTCTATACATTTTGACTCTATCGACTCCAAAATACTTGGTCAAGTTTTGTAACATAAATTATCTTCAAGCTCCCTACCGTAGTTAGGTAATACAAAATGGATGCCGAGAGAATATTAATTTTTTTTTTTTTTTGAATTTCAACAAAATGGCCGGAGATGTTTGGTCACCGACGCTGGTTATCGGAGAGATTTTGTTAAAAATCTAAAATTGATTATGATAGAACATTAAATTTTTTTTTTTCAAAAAAAATGACTGGACATCTCAAGCTCAGGTTATAATGCCTTTTGGAATCATTTTCCGATTTTGTCAGAATACCTTTCAAATTTTATAAGAATATCTTTTGTTTTAAACAAATTTGACAATTTAACCAAATAATAATTAAAGACACTAGTACAGGAGCATGAAATTAGATTTTGTATGGTTAGACGAAGTTCTAAAAATAGCATTATCCTTCCAATTTATAAGCTGCAAGATGAGAACAACAATTACAAACTCTGGTAGTTTTCACTTAGCTAAACATATTTATTACCACGAGCCCCGTTGACATTTTCATGTGGTGTTACAGCCTTACAGAAGACACTTCATTTACAGTGCCAGTATAAAGTTGGAACTACTTCCACAGAAAGGTAGAATTCTTCACCCCAACAACACCCAACCCACCACACCCCACCACGCCCGCCGCAGCCCGCGCAACACCCCAACCCACCCCACCCCCCACCCCCAACCCCTAGGCAACATTTTTTTTTGTCTTCATTTTATTTTGATTGATAACTTAAAAAGAATATATGTATATATATATATATATATATATATGGGGCAAAGGAAGTGGAACACACATTGCAAACGAAGTAAATCTTTTGACACACAGGCAATGAAATAACTATATATGCATATATAAATCTTTTGAAACGCAGACCCTTCTTAATTCTCCATATCCACTTTTTAAATACATCTCTCTTAATTTTAAAATAACTATATATGTATATATACTCCAAAATTACCACTAACAACAAATTTCAGAAAATAATTACTAATCCACCAGTTTAAATATCGTTTCACGCGCTATCTTATTTTCTTTTCGCATCCACAAGAATGCTATTTTCTGTTTTTTATTAGTTCGTTTCTTTGCAACATGAGAACATTGCTCTGTCAAATATGTATAAGTTCCAATAAATACTTCAAACATTAAACTAGTAACAACGTATCATATACATTATCATACAACGTAATATAGATATTTTTTCAACATTACACTGTGTTAACATTTGTAGATTTTACCAAATTTTTTCTCAATCAGCATTCTCAAAGAATTTCAAGATTAATGCATAATGCCAGTAGGATCATGATGGTTACTAAAATATTACTTTTGGGACTAAGAAAAATTGTTATTTTAATGAGGTTATTTATCTATCGATAAAGAATAATTTATTAATTTATTGTTAAGTGAATATTTATTAATTTAACATGAGTATTCATATTTTTATTATTTGTGCTATCTTGATACATGTACTAATAATGCGGCTTGGAACATTGCTGCAAAGACAACAACCATTGCAAATTGTTTTCGACATTGTAAAATCCGGTCAGGTGAAGGTATGGCGATTGAACAACAAGTTGGTAAAGATGACGGCATCCATGTGTTGATGTCGAAAACGAATCCGACAACAACACCCAATGTGGTCGGGTTGTCCGGCCTGGACTGGCCAGTCGCTCCGCCGTCGATCACCTGCAAAAGGGGAAGCACCTCGGAATGATGGGTACACCAGTGTGGTGTCTGCCATGGGCACTCCGATGCTTAAGTCAGTTGGGGAACTGATGAGCGAAGGGAGAGACAGAGCTTTGGCAAGAAAAAATGACCATATCTAAATTTGTGGATTCATCATCTATTTATAAGCGCCTCTAGCGGGTATGGGTGCTCGGGACGACCCAGTCGGGTTGGCTACCTAGGGCACCCAGTGGGTGAGTAAGCCTTAGGCCTGCAGGCGCTATTGGTCCAATGGACTGGTGTCACGTGTCTCTGACCTGGTACTGGGAGCAGTAGGGTGGCGCGCCGCCGACGCCAGTAGGGGTAGCCCCTGTCAGAGTAGGTGGCGGCGGGTGGCGATGTGACGTGTTGCCGCAGTAGGTGGGCAAAGTCAGCTGTTGATGGGTATAGTGACATAATTGGTGTTAGACGTTAGGTGGTGGGAGTGTGGTCTCGGGGGATCTCTGCCGATCATGAGTACATCCCGAGGTAGGGTGCTCGGAGCACAATCAAGCCTGGGTACACGGCTCGTCTTAGTGAGGTGGCAAAGTCTAGTCAAGTAGTCGTGTTCCCCGAGAACAACCCGCTATGGTCAAATCGGGTCAGGTTACTATCATTCGGTCCGGGTGAACGGATATTTTCATCCGCACGTTACCAGAGTACAATCGGAGGTAGTACTTTATGGTCGGAGCAGATCTTGACATCAACACCATGGATTACATGAAGCTATTTTTGGTCTACGCTATAGAAATGCATTGAGCAACTTTCAAATTATTTATATAAAATGATGTAGTGATGGAATCGCCTACTGATCAAGGGATTATGCAAAGGGTAGCGGAGGCATTTGCTGATGATGATCATGATCCAGATGGCGGTCATGTTTGACCAAATGTTTTCACAAAAGATGCCTTCCAAGCAACAGTAACCTTAACGAGCTACTTTCTACAACAAGAAAAAATATATATCAAATGTAGTGCCTGCTCTGTAAAAAATTAAGGACGAGGATGAGTTCAATATAGGAATAAAGAAACAACAAACGACTTTAGATTCATATTTTGGAAAAAAGAGTTGAATTGAAAAAATCTTAGTTGTGAAGAAAAAGAAAAAAAAAAAAAAAACGCCATAATATTATTACTTTTATATGTTATTTATATATTATATATATATATAGATAAATCGGAAAGAAGAAAAAAAACGATTTTTTCTTCTTTCCTTCTTTCCGTCACATATATATATACATTATAAATATTTAATGTAAAATCTAATATTAAATATAAATATTCATAATCTCAAAAAAAGGAAACTAACATATATCAATCTGCACATTAGTGGGTCCTACCAACTAACAGTAGTTGTAGACACAGTGGGTCTCATTCATTGTGTTATCCATTTTTAATACAATTTAATTGACACAATTAATTCTCAATTAATTGTTTAGGTAACAAATAAACATTTGTGACATTATAATAATAAAAGTAGATACTCTCTTTTATATTTTAAATCACTGATTTAGTGAGTTAAAAATACAATTCATCAATAGTTCAATTAATAACAAAGGCGGTGTGGGGAACTATGGACCTATAATTTCAAACTCCAATAAATTTCATAATTAATCAAACTATTTAATTAATTTACCAACTTTATTAATCCCAAAGTCACTCCACTAAAAACTTGGAATTAAACTCTTGCATATAAAATTACTCAAAGAATAGAGTCATCGATTTGATATAGCCATTACACATAGATAGATCGTCCATAAATAATTCATAATTAGAGCTAGGTGGAATCCGTTAACTTCCCTAATTACATTTTTATCCTTGAGTACCATTGATTCTCAAATGAATTATAAATTCATGAAGTTAATCACGAATTGAGTGCTCATACCATTCATGGCCCGAATCAATACGCAAGGAAATTATTCATCTGCTTCTTAGAAAAGAAAGAATGGATTACATATTATAATATTAACATTCCTGGCTACTTACTTTATCATATCTTAAAAATACAAGGAATAAGATTTGATATTCAAATCCGTACCGAGTAAATCAAAAGATGTAATCCAATAAATATGAGTCTGCTAATAACTTAGGATTAAGATTACTCTATATATGGTCATCGGTTGACGTGATTAGAATCCGCTATACTTAACGGAAATTATTGTGATTCATATCTCATGATGTCCCCATTTGACCTAATCACATTATGCATAGTTCACTCATTAAATGTCTCACTACATTAACAGTTCAAATAAGACCATTCTATTTTTAATGGTACTGACATGCACTAGTAATATCCAATCAAAGATTCTTTACTTTAATTGGTTAATCAATTGAATAATTGATTATTTATTACGGACCGTTTTAATTATCATCTTTAAATATTATACTCTAGTATAAAATTTTTATACACACTATTTAAGGTCACTTAGATAATTATGAAATTTTAATGATATTCATAAAGTATTCAAAATGCATGCACATAAATATAATATATTCAACTTTATTACATGCTTTTGGGCATCAATCCTGGAACTTTCAGTATTACACAAGGTTGTTGGTGGGCTACAATTGATAGCCCGGTCTAATACTGTCACCGGAGTTTTTGTTCTCTACGTGGCATCATCTGTAACAATTTATCTACATTTTTTTTTAATGTAAAATCCTTGAAAATTATCACTTACTTTTCTTGACAGATCAGAGTTATAGAATAAGGGCAACTTATTATAATTTATTGGTGGAACCGATCTGTAATTGAGATTAAATTTACTTCTGTTATAAAGTCATTTAAAACATTGGTATTCATTTTTCATTAACTTGAAATACAATTATCCTTCTGAAAAAAAAAAAAAAAAAGAAGAAGGAAAGAATTGGTGCAACTCCTATTTTGTTTAAACAAACGACAATTAATAGGGAAATCGTACATTATAGGCCAATTAATTGATTAATTGAAGCTAAATAGTTTGAAACCATTGAAAATTAATAGCATATTTAATTTTAAAGTAAAATTATTTCTATTTATTGTACTCTTAATATTTTCCTCTTCTTTCATAATCTTCTCTCTCTCCTCTATCTCTCTGCCAACGTCCCTTTCTCCTTCCTCAGTCATGATCTCTCTCTCGTCTCTCTCTCATTCTCTCCGGTGACTACTCCACGTGATCGCCCATCGACGTCCATCGGGATTTCTCTTGCATTGTCGTCTCGGCCACAACCTTTGAGTCCATTGGATGTGTCGCCGTCGTGATCGCCATCGCCATCGCCGGCGACGAAGGAACCTAATCTTGGCTGTAGGATCGAGATCTCAGCCTCGTGATCGCAATCACTGGCCAGCGGCGCTTCTTGAAGCATTCATCGGAGATGGAAAATCAAATCGGTAAGTGTCACACGTAAATCAAGGACTTACTTGAGTAATTTAAGAATTTACACAAATCGGTAATTACATAAATAAAGGATTTACATGATAAATCAAAATCAATGATTAGCACATATTAGTATACTAAATAAAAAAAGAATTTACAGCTAAATCAAAGAGTTAAACACTTAAACAAAGGATTTACAGGTAAATCAAATATTTATGTTGGAAAAATGGTTTTTAAACCATTTTGAGGAACAAATTTGAGTAGCACCCATGTAATAGAATTAACGGGTCTTGGTGGATTTGTGTTCCCCATCGCGAGGAGATCGAAATCATATATTTATACACTCAAAATGGTATTCGGGTGAATGAGAAATTGATGCTCAAAGTGTGCCCATTGGAATAAGAATTTTGTTAGAAAGTTGCTTATATATGTGGAGTCCTACATTGCTTGGGCATGAAAGCTTGATGAACTTTATAAGAATTTACACTTTTGGACTTGGGTAAGATTTTGAATCCAAGATGCTCTCTCACACGCAAGGGGGGTGCAAATCACAACCTTGGTGGGTTAGGAGCTCAATGTGTGTGTCCGCACGACTTGGATGACGCGAATGTCGGTTTGTCCATCTTGCTCTGCGCGGGCTTTGTTTTGTAAAATTTTTTTTTTCTTTTCAACATAAATTCCGGATTTCAATTTTCAAAATAAAAACAGTCACCTGTTATGATTGTTCATATTCCAAGAGGTAAATGAGCAGCACTAATGGCATTGCATTAATCCGGAATAAAAACCAATAATTTCCGGTTTTGTAACACCCCATCCTTGAGCCTATAAAAGGAGGCCTCCACAAGCTTGAAATCATACACTTGATACGCAGAAAATCCTAGAGCACAAGTTTTCTTTCTGTTGTTTTCTTGTTCGTTTTTGAGTTTTGGTGACAGAGGGAAGACTTTGGTTTCAAGTTCGTCGGAAGCGGTTTTCGATCGTGCTAGACTACCGTTGTTTGTCGTTGTATCCTGGGAGACGTACGTGCGTTGAAGCCTCGTGCACTTACCGGAGGGGACAAATCTGTTTTAAGGAAAGCGTGACTCACGTGTCTTGACGATCTACTTTTTGTTTGGTTTCCTTCGAGTTAAGGTTGAATTTCAGCATAACAATTGTCGTTAGATTATATTTGAATTCACTTGTTCGTTGTTTATGCTATATATATATATATATATTTCCTAACAATTTACACACGTAATTAAGCAAAGGATTTACAGGTGAAGAGATGGTGACAATGATGGTGATCGACAGCCTCTGACAGTGGCTGCCAAGGAGTCGAAGGGGAGTGACGAAAATAGATGGAGGAGAGAGAGGGGGAAGAGATTTACGTGTAAATCATGAGGGGTATGTTTGGAATTTTGGTTCCTTGTAAATTCTGATTTACCATATATACATTATTTACCAGTACTCCAAAACTTTTATGCTATTTATTTAACTCCCAGAGATTTTTGGTCTATTTCCCTCGTTCTCTCTAACCATTTTTATTGCTAAAATGTCTCTTATAAACTCTTTAAAATGGGGTAATAAGATCCCTTTTACTATTAAAGTTTAAAACTTGGATAGATATTACATGTATGACAAAATGAAAGTTGAATTATGAAAAAAAAATTTTCTTAATTAATCTCAAATAGTAAAATCATATTTGATTAATGTGATATTTTTTATTAATTTTTAATCTTTATTAAGAAAAAGAACTATTAATTTTATGCATTTTTTAAAAGAATTTATGAACGTTTTACCTACTTAAAAAAAAAATTTTGAGACTAGATCACAACTTGATAAAAAGATTAGAGACCAAAAGAGTAATTTACTTCTCTCTTTTTTATTTTTATTTTTATTTTTATTTTTTATTTTTTTATTATTTCCCCCGAAAGGTTGTACTGATCAGGTTGGTAACACGATCTTCACATGTTAATAATGTTCCAAGTTGAATTATAGATGTTTTTCATCTAAAGACTAGTGTTCAATTGAAGGGATTTGTAGGGGCATGCAACAACCAACCACACTAAAAGCTATTGGTGGGATATTTGTAACTTTTTTTATTTTTTATTTTTTTATTTTTCTTCATTCTACTCTGTGAAACCAAGTAAAGCCGAAGCTAGCTGACAACGAATTTAGACAACAACTGTCTTACTCAATAAAGGATTGATATATACATTACTGTTAATAGTACAAGATTTATATATCTTTGAAACGACGCTTGTCGATATTGGTTGGATTATTGCAGATAGAAAGTCACATCGTGATTGTAATCATGAAACTTTCACATGTCAATCAAAAGATTTTGGTTTCAATAGAAAAATATCCAATTAATAATGATTAATGCGATTATTGATCATCATTTTGTTAGAATAACTGGCACTCGTCCCTATCATTTTGTCCCCTCTCCGATTCAAAAGTTAAATCCAATTAGTGCCGTTCGATCTGTCGAGCAAACAATAAGCCAACTGACTTCGACCAATCAGGCAGTACCATGTCAACACTGACTATCACCGGTCGAAGCATTGACCAACCCCTGGCCTCGCAATTCAGTGATTAGTTTCCAGGAACGATGGCGTTGTTCAGAAACAGCTTGGTAATTTTTTTGCAACGCTTTGGTTTTTCCGCTCGTCGAATCGACTTTCTATGTTTCGGTTCTACGTATAAAAATTAGATAAGAAAGTAATAATACAAAAACGAATAAGATAACATAAAGATATTTAGCGTGTGCTCAAGTATGTGGACTGTGACTAAAGAGAAGAATTCTCTAATAACGAGCGGTATGAATGAGACTTCATATAATTACAAGTTATAAAATCGAACAAGTTGTCTAATACTAACAAATCACCTAAAATCAAGAAATTTCCTAATTTAAAAATAAATACAAAAGTCAACTTTCCCTAATATGTAGCCACAAATTAGAGCTCCAAAAGGAGATCCAATCTTGGACGATATAGATGGAACTTGTACGAATAAAAAATCTAGAATTGTTTTTCTTTTTCAAATTTCTAGAAAATTAAAAATAAAGGAATATGAATGAAAATCATCGAAGATGTTGGGGCCCAAAGAAAGAACGTCAAGCATCGTGAAGGTAGGGCGCATGAGTGCAAAAAAGGGATGGCAAGCATTGAAGGTAGGAGGCAAGGGCGTAGATCTTGAAGGGACGTAAAGCGTCAAGGGGAGGGCATAGATAAGGGATGGTAAGCATCAAGAGCAGGGCGCAGGGGTGTAGAGAAGGGACCTTAATCGTCAAGATATATTTAACGTGGTGTGCTTATGTCGAGTGAGGGAGAGAGTGCATGAGAGTAGGGTTGTCAATCGCCAAGATAGTGCTCAATGGCAAATGGACGACAGTCGTCAAGAGAGATACAAGAGCGCAGGGAGAATCAAGAACTCATTTGAATATAATCCTAGGAGCATACTCATTCGATATCACATGAATATTAAAAAAGAAAAGAAAAACAAAAACAAAAGGAGAGAATGGAACATAAATATATATTTGACATGGTATGCATATGTCCATGGACTATGAACAGATAGAAAAATTCATGAGTAAGGACCATTAGGAACGGGCTTTATATAAATACAAATTTCGATACACAAAATCAAATAAGGTATCTAATACTAACAAATCACCTAAAATCAAGAGATTTACTAAATTAAAATTAAATATATTTAACTACAAAAGTCAACTGCAAACCGAACCCCAAACCACTACGTCAAATTATTGGGCTAATGCCAACGGACTTTTGTTGGTTCGGAGATGCTACTCTCATCCTTAAGATCGATCTTAGTCTTGTCACATCTCTCATCACCAAGGGGATGCAAAAGTCCAGAGACATCCATCATCATTGAACTATCTGTAAATGAACCGCTTTCCTTGCAAAGCTTATTTGTAATTTGATTTCCTTCTCTAAAATGTGCGGAACTACCAGAAACTCACGTTGCTTAAAAATGATAATGTCAACACTTCCCGACCAATAAAATAGTACTATTACGTCTCCCACCATTTCCGAGAAGGTATATTTTTCAAGACACGGATACTAACACACCTAACATATTCTGAATGTTAAAAAATCGCAACAATATTATTGTATTATTGACAATTTATTCTTCTTTACGTCCTGTCACAAAATTCGTATATATTGCGATCTAAAACCATTTTTTGCATGAGCAGAGCACGTGGTGATGTTTGTAATTTATCAATTAGCATATATATCTTCGGTTTTGTGGTAGTTGCAAATTGATTTAATTTCTATACGATATATTGCAAATTGATTTGATATCTATACGATGCAACTTGTTCAGCAAAGTTTTGTAAAAATTGATTTTGGTCTTCCGAATCCAAACGTTATTTATAAAAGTGTTTGAATGAGTTATTAGAAGAACTATCATACTCCAGAAGAATTTCATGTCATAGTTAAAATGTATGATTTATGAAAAAATATATATATATATATATAAATTGTTCTTTATAGACTGCAAAATTTAAATCATAGTTTAAATTAGACAATGTAAACTTCATTTTAACATTTTTTTTACTTGTTAGAAAACTTTAAAATCTTGACTTCATAAGATTTTTAAAAAAACATAGTCCCAAATACTTATTACTTAAAAATCAAAACTGTTGTTTCTCCTTTTCTATTGACTAAAAACATAAGCCAAAAACTTTACCCTACGTGCAAGCAAGGAGCCAACATAGGGCTTAATAAGCTCCCACAAACTTTCTTTTTTTTTTTTTTTTTTTTTTTTTTTTTTTTTTTTTGTAAAAATCTATGTGCACTTATATGTTAATACACACAAAGTCCTCACTAAAAGTTAAAATCTTGCGCTTTTAGCCCCTATCAAAATTATAAAATTTTAGTTTTGGTTATTAGTCACTACTAGTAAGAATTTATGGCTCCGTCACAGCCTACAGGGACCTAAATATATATCTATATATATATTCAAAGAAGCACTCATGTATATAGGAGACACATAGTTGGTAAATAGATAACAATTAGTAAGTACTGCAAGCAAGTACTGTCGGA